>JASGAT010359752.1:0-10995 GCA_030220025.1 Chelon auratus | reverse complement strand
ACCCCCCCTTCCCTTTGTCCTTCCACAGGTATACGCCCACCAGTGTTTAAAATGCTAGTTTTATATGTCCGCCTATATTTTAGGAAATCTTTGTTGTAGCTTGTTTAATGGGATTGTGAATATTATTATTGACTTGAGTTAACAATAACCGATGATGCTCTTAAATGGGTTTTAAAAACAAAACAAAACAGACATTCCTTCACTTTGCCCCTCTTCTCCAGATACATATTATTACAAATAAATATGTAAAAAGTATATGAAAATATAAATAAATATGTAATAAGAGCAAACTCTTTCTTTTCTTCCTGAAAATGTCTTGTTGTGTTGTGTTTTTTTTTAATTTTTTTTCCTGATCTGATCTGTTCCTTTGTGTCCAGGCTCTGACTTGCAGCCAATCACATTACGTGACGGTAGGCCGCTAGATGTTTTCCCAGCCAGGTGGAACAGATGGTGCACTAGACGTAGCGGCAGCCGTAGCTCTGTCCATCTGCCTCGAGCGTGCGCTTTTCCAGATATCCCTGCAGATTTGAACGGACGCTGAGCTGAAAAGCACAAACGGTGTGTGATGCGCGCTTCGTGAAGCCTCTGACTATCTATGAAAAGCCCTCGTTTTTGGGGTGAAGATTAAGGCGTCAGCCTGTGGCTTGCTGTGCCCCCACCGGACAGGTGGAGCCCTGCCTAATTGAGTATGTCTCCCAGGCCTCCCTGCTCCAGTAATTTCCCAGCGCCGCAAATTACAGTGTGTTACCGGAGGGGGGGCACCAGGGGCGTAAACTGGGTCATGCCACCCGAGGATAAGACGCTCCAAGACGCGGTCAAATAGGCCGCGATGCAAAAACCTCGCGCTCTGAAAAGATGTATCTGCTGAAATCATTCTGCACGTTTGTTAAATTTGACTCCCATCACATGAATAGTCAGACTGGGACAGCTGCGGGGCTTCGTGCTGAAATAAGAGCAGAGCCGGGGAGGAGAAGAAAGCACATTCACAGTATACGTGCGTGAACTCGAGCCAAAGCTGATGAAAGGACGGCGAATGGTGAAATTATGCCGCCTTCTTACTACACAACACGCCGCTGCTTTGTCATCTCAAGTGAAAGTAGAATCTTCCTTTGAATCTTGTTGCATCATTATCAGGTCAGTTCGTGGTGCTGCAGCTTATATCTCCCGCTGCTGGGTCTCTAAGAGGCCAACTTTCATTGAACTCACCTAGACTCTAAGAAAGCGTACAAGCCTGCGCCGGCAAAGAAAGCAAAAGCCAAAACTAAATCTAGTCTGCAGCGTGTTGTAACTGTCTGAGGAGGAACGTGAACGTCTGTACCAGCTTTCAGGATAATCCAGCGAACGGCTTTTGAAACATTTCACTCAAAAGCACAAGTGTGGCACAGATATCAGCCACC
This sequence comes from Chelon auratus, assembly GCA_030220025.1. Lineage (NCBI taxonomy): Eukaryota > Metazoa > Chordata > Actinopteri > Mugiliformes > Mugilidae > Chelon > Chelon auratus. Next base: position 9,598 of record JASGAT010359752.1, on the reverse strand, counting down.
TTGGCTATTACGACACGTCATGTGGAAGCCATGAATGTCAGAACAAAGCTTCGCGATGAAACAAATGTCCCACTTCGTTAGATAAGTTTGAAATGTAACCGTGTGCTGCTGCTGATTTCAACACGTGTACGCTGACGACGCAGTCTTATTTGTGTCGTCGCTCACAAAGGACAGCTGCAGCCAAAGCAACAGATTGCACACAGGAGGTGGCACGTCGGCTCGACACTTCCTGCCTAACGCTTGACATTAAAAAAAACCCTCTCTACGTGCTACTCAATGGGAAGTCTCCAGATCACAATCACTTTTCAAGTGAGCCTGTGAAATGAACTCGAGGTGTCTCTTGGAATTGTTTTGTTGTCTCTCATAAGGTTTAACAAACGCACAAAGAAAAAGCGTCAGCTAGAACCTTTATGGCAAATCAGACATTGCTTACCATTTCATACATATCAGAAGGAAGTTGCAGAACTAAACCCACTGGAACTCAACCCCTGCCAGTTTAAAGCAGATTCAGGATTTTCAAGTCTGTACAGAACTGCACCCATAATGTCAGCTTCCTGTGCTCAAGTTAAATATGTTTTAAACTTGGATCTGTTTGTTTCTCTGTTTGTCACGAGCTGCTGCTGCATTGATCAGAAACAAAAGCTACTTTAATGACCTCTCACTGAAACCATCGAGGGACTGGCGTTGAAATTTAGCTCAGGCCATCTATACACACTCGATCTTTTGTCCCATCCCAATGAACTAACGATTAAATAAATAACCCTGCATAAAGAAATCTGATACTGGCTCAATAATCAGCCTGGATTAAACACCGTTACAGATCTATAACACCAAGAAAGCTCGACCCTTTTAATTAACCTGATAGTCTAAGGAGTGGCGGTTAGCCGCGGCCTTCCCGCGTGTTTACACTAAACGAACCTCGGTAATCACTCCTTCCATTCAGCATCCAGCTCAGAACTGGGGTCAAGCTCGGGCTCACTCACAGCGTCTGTATCTCTGGTCTAACACATGCTTCCTGTCACAACCTGTCAAACCTGCTCACACCCTCCCACTCACAGCAATACCTTTTCTCCGGGACAGGTGTTTTCGCACAGAGGGTGGTGCAACAGCATGTGCCATTTTGTTTTTTATTTTTTTATTTTTTTATTTTGTGGGGGCTTACACCGAGCAGCACACTCTCCTCGCCTGCGGGAGAAAGCGGAGAGAAAATAGCCCATAACTGAGAGCGAGCCCAGGCAGACCAGGAGTCACTGCAGATGTAATGGAGACATTATGGTCCCACCAGGAGATGGAGAGGGACAATATGACTGTGCAGCTTCAGTCCGTTCAGGGACAGACAGCTGGTCAAAGCTGTGGAAATGCTCACAGATGCTGCTGGACCCCTCTGTGTCCTCGCCAGTGCAGATAACCATCTAGTAAAGAAGGATTCATTCCACAGCAGCTTTTGATCACAGATATAAAATCAACAGATAAATAAAATAAAAATTAAAACACAAATATATATATATATAAAATGGCTGCATGTGCACAATAAATAACAAAAAAAAACACAAATAAAAAATATTACAAAAAAATTAAATAATAATAAAAAAATGCAACAAAATACTTAAATAAATATTTTTTTTTTTTGTTTTTATCTTCTATTCTGGGCATTAAATTAATAATAAAAATAAAAAAAAATATGCGTTAAACTTTTCAGCCAAAAGCAGCATTCATTTCAAGCCGATGTTAAAAGTGCACTGCTGGAAATATTACGCGCACTTCCGCTTTAAAAGAGGAGCTGTGTGCGGAGAGTCGCTGTTGATGCCGAGCTGCAGATCCGCCTGCTCGACGCCGGTCGGCTGGATGTGTGCAGGAACAGAGCGCAGGCTGCCTGCCGCCAGGACGGTGCACTAGTTTGTGCGCGGCGTAGGTGAACACAACCAGAAGCTCTGCGTCTCGAGGATTTGGGTCGGTGTTTTCGTGTATATGTGTGTCAGCCGGCGTACGGACGGAACTTTACGCCAGGGAAACAGCAGGTGAGTCTGCGAGGCTACACCTGAGGGATATTTCTGCTGAAACCAGTTTTGCGTTCTCCTCCCAACTCCACTTGTTGATGGGGCGCTGAGAGGCTGTCGGATCGCTCACGAAACGGAGATAATCTTATGCGTAATTTGGATCGAACCCTGTCCGACGACGGCTGGGCGAAGGAAGGAAGTTTGTGGCAGATGGTGGGGATGTTTGGCCACCGGTAACGGCTCTTTCTTGGTATCAGATCGCGTTACACGAGCTGCCGCCAGGTGAGCAGCGGCATGGGGAACCAGATGGACAGGCCGTCACATTTAAGTTACGCAGAAGTTCCCACCGTGGACCCGAACGGCGTGGACACGGAGGACGGTTCGCGGATCGGCGTCTCTTATATTTTTTCTAACGACGACGACGAGTTGGAGGATGGCTGCGCCGTCGATGGCACGGATAAAGACCCGAATCAGGAAGAGAAGCAGTACGACAAGCGCGACGAGGTGGAGTGCGCCGTCTACTACAGAGATGAATGCATTTACGAGAAGAGCGTCAAGTCTGCCAACCTGGAGGTGTACTCTCCAGAGAACCTACTAAACAAATGCAAAGCAGGCGACTTGGTGGAGTTTGTGGCCACGGGTCAGTACCCGCACTGGGCTGTGTATGTGGGGGACTTCCAGGTTGTGCACCTGCACAGAGCTGAGGTTAAAAACAGCTTTTTGACAGACGCGAGTCAGGGGAGGAGGTGCCGGATCGTGAACGACTTGTACAAATTCAAAGCGCTCGGTCCGGGCGTGGTGGTGCAGAACGCGATGGAGCAGGTGGGCTTGAAGGACCGAGAGCTGAGCTGGAGGAACTCCGAGGGCTTCGCAGCCTGGTGCAGGTTCGGCAAGAGGGAGTTCAAAATGGGCGGGGAGATACGGATAGGCAAGCAGCCGTACAGGCTGAAAATATTCATGTCGGACAAACATTCCCACGTGCTGGAGTTTCAGAGTTTGGAGGACATGATCATGGAGAAGAGGAGGAACGACCATCTGGGCAGGACAGCCGTGTTGAAGGAGCTGACCACTCACTTGAGCAGCGCCGAGGAGATCAAGAGTGACCCCGGGGCTGAATGACCTCTGCCTCTTTTCATGCTCTTCAAAACGCTTTGACACTAGAGTAGCCTTTACTGAACATAAGCTGTGTCCTACTTCAATCTATAGCAAGCCTTCACTCATTTACTTTAGTTTTAATTGGAGAACCACGTGTCATGATGTCTACTTGAATGTTGTCCGTTTAATTATGAACGTGTGGTTCATGTTTTCATGGGTTTATAATGATGTTACTGCCTTAAAGCCACCATCCTCAGCATCCTCTGTTGCTAAACGGCCTTAGCAATTATGAATTCAATTATGCGGGATGAATTGAATTGATGAACTTGTAGCTCCTACATGCCCCTCCAGTCACAGAATGTATAGTTTTCTATAAAAGCTTCACATTTCTGTCTCAAACCGTCAGGACTCTGTGCGCAGAGTGAATGTTTCTCTTGTTTCTGGTGTGTCTCGTCACTTGACCCCTTTGTGTGGTTTTTAGCCTCGGCTCGTCCAAAGCGTCAGAGCTGCTGGCTGCGAACAGGCCCGGCTTCTCTCCCTGCCTTTTAAACTCTCACACACCAGCACACGATCTGGAGACGACGTGGTGGAGCTTGTCTGTGTGTCACTGCTCAAAGTATGTGTTAACTGTACGCAAAAGTTTTAAGTAAACCACAAATTATTGTCTCTTTTTGAAAACGAGTCTTCGTGTTTATACTGTTATGCTGAACCATCAGGGTGAGAGAGCCTCCGGGGACACGGCACCGTTATTGGTTCAGTTAACTCTGAATATATTTGCTGCATACTTCATGGTTTCCTTTTGTCACGCGTACGTCTCAAAGTATTTCCTGAAGATTGTATCTTGAAAGTCAGAGCTATGTTTTGTTTTTGTTTTCTTAGCAAGTAGTCTGTTAAAACTAGAATATGAAGAATAAGATCTTCTTTCTTTTTTTAAAACATTTTTCATCTCTATACCCAAAATGTTCTGTCAGAAATTTCAAGGCAAATATTTATTTAGTCTTTATTTGTCTCTCTGTTACCAAGCAGTCAAGTTTTCAGTCTGAAATCAGGTCAAACATCAGTTTCCTGCCTCGTCTCACAGACCCGTGCACAGTCAAGTTTTATAAAAGGTTTATAAGTTATAAGTAACGGCATTAAAGTTTAAGCCACTAATAAGAAGAAGTGCGTAACTGATCTCTTAAAACGTATACATCCTTTATAAAGATGCACGTGTACGTTCATTTGTATGGCTCATTACTCGTGGCATGTTATGGGCTAGCTTCGCCGTTCATCTAGGTGTTTGGGCTCACTTTTAATAGAGGTGTCACCATGGTAACCTAAGCTGCAGGGATAATCTGCTCTGCACCAGTTCAGACTATCAGAATGTTTAATGCCTGCGTCCTCATTAATCAACTCGGGCGCCACAATTTGTGATGATTCCAGCGGCCGACAGCCGGGGAGGGAGCACAAAAAAAAAAAAAGTGGATTAATAATTAACAAAAGGTGCCCAAAGCAGCGTTCTTACCCAGGAGTCCTACATCGTCACGGCCCTGCCTAGATAATCCAGAGACGGGCGGCGTGACTGTATTCAGCTGAAAGCAACAAGTAGTAAATTAGAGAACTCCTCTGTTATTGTTTCTATTGGAGCTAAACTGATTTTTATTTTCCAACCATCTGCCCACTTTCGTGTTAAAGTACCCAAATAGCAGGTGGCAAGTTGACCATAAATATAAAAAAACTCAATTTGTTTCTGGAAATAATTTCCACCGTGTAATTTTAGTCGGTTTTGCAGATAGTAAACCAAACTGTTTTCGCTGCCGCCCCGAAGAACATGATGAAACATTGTCATAGAGTTTTTTATTTTAGTATTTTTTTACAGCCTCAGTGAGATGATACAACACAATGGAAAGACTGCTCGTGGTGCCTCCATGATGGCCGTGATCGCCTGTAATGAGCCGTTTTCTCCCAAGTAACTCTCTCGGCATCGGAGTCGGTTGCTCTTAATTGTTTTTGTTTTGCACATATTCATTTATTCTAATAGTTTATCATCCCCCGAGAGAATTGGAAATGTTGCTCCGAGGCAAACATTGATTTTTTCCAGAACTGAGCTCCTAATGTAAGCTGAAATGAGATGGGATAAAAAAACATTTTTTACCGAGTCCAAACTGATGTGGCGAGAATGATTGATTGCCGTGCTGGCCTTCATCGTGTCATAGACTCACATTCTGCATGTCTTCACCTCTTAATGCCTTAGTTTTCAATTCAAAGTGTCTGATTCATCCTCTTACATGTCTGCTACCTAAGCTGAAGGTTCCATACTTTCTGTATTAGGTTCTTTATCCGTCACGTGTTGCATTTTTCCCAGTGGTTGCTCTCATGTTCCTCGTAGCACCGTAATCAAATTAAGACACGGTAAACCCTCCTTAGGGCCTTGTCAAGCTCAGCCGTTCCTGAGTATATTAGACACTTTTATATCGAACCAAGAGCCATTTAACAAGGCAAGAGTGCAGCTGAGCAGATGTTACTGCTGTAGCTACAAAGAGGCAATATCCTCTTGTGTGGAAATGATGGAACAGCCTTCATGCGGAGTCGCAATGCAGATACTTTAGCTCAGAATTACTCCTGGTTGGCTTGTTTTGAACAGGAGACGGGTCTCGTTATCGTGTTTTTGTTTCTTCAGTTTGGTTTCAGGCTCCTGGCTGTATTAAGACAAGGGTTAGAACAACATTTGTTTTTGCTCGTGACCCCTTAAAATAAGGCAATGTCTAGATTGTGGCCTCAGCGTGGACACGGGAGGTATGAGGAGATTTCCTCCCAGGCTTAATCCAAAAGCCTTCAGTGAAAGCATGCGGCGTTTCTGTCTAGAATTTAATCCTAAAAACCTCATGTTATTAAAATGGGAAATAACCACAGGTATAAATTTAATATGTTTCCAACAAGACAGTGTTGTAAAGCTGAAAATACATACACAGGGGTATTTTTACCTTACTTTTTTAAGACTTCCAGCTATAAACGCCCATAGATTTAGTGTCACTCGACCAGATATGACTCTGAAGTTATCTGACCAGGGCATTCTTGTGGTATGTAGTCACGCTATGTACGGCAGTCACAGTCAAAACTTTGGGCCCTCATCCTCCAGAACAGCCTTTGCAGAGATAAGTTTATCAGATGTGTAAAAGAGGGATTGTGCACGTTGTCTTACTGGTTAGTTTTCTTATACTTTTATGGACAGATGCTTTGTAAATAAACTTTATTTCCTAAAGCCCTTCCTTAGACCTGTTTGAGGCTAAATGCATATGTCCCTGCAGTGCTGGTACAGACTGCACAGCCCCTAAATAATATCACCAAGTGTGTTTTATTTTTATACGCACCCCTCTCCTTGTAGTAGATGGGAAGTCCGCACTGCTCTCACAGTGAAGCAGCAGTCACGCAGAATTAACTGTCTCCGTGGTCGTTTCTCTTGATGGGATGTGAAAGCTCGGATGTACTAGCCGAGGCAATTCAAATCAACTGTCAGACCTCGCCTACAGGTACCTCTGGCTGCCTCTGCCTCCGTGTAGGTTTAGTTTCCATAGGATACAGATGGACTGATGAGATTAGTTTCAATTACAAGAGCGACGCGTGGACTTCATGCTCCACTGAAATGAAATCTGAGATGTTTGCCGTTGGTGGAGAGCGGGTGAGGAACATGAATGCGGCAGTTTCGTAAAAAACAATATGCTTCCAGTCTGTTTACGGCCTTCGTGTGTCAATCCCACAAGCCTATTCATATTAACACATCAACAGCTCAAATTAAAAGTTCAAGATCCGTGTTTGGCGGCTCCTCGGTTGTTGTCACCACGCAGGGGTTTAGGTTAGAAAAAAGGGAAGTGCTTGATTTCAGTATGTTCTCCAAAAAAAATGTTCTCCAGTTAAGTCTGGCAAATTATATAGTTTGATTCTGAACGTATCATTAATAAATTGTTTTATGCCAAAGTAACTCATCTTGCAGCTCAACATCATGTTTTTAAGGGTAAGGTTGTTCAAATGAGTGAGAAAAAAAGGATTTAGTTGCATATAAACATAGTGATTCAAGACAACATACTCATTTTACATCTATAAGACAAAGGTCGTGGCCTGACTACAGATATTTGTGACTTTGTTTTCAGTCAAAAGATCCCATTTAAAAGAATAGTTTGACATTTTGAGGTTTACCTTTGCTCAGAGCTTTTGGGAGTTTTGCATTTGCTAAGCTACGCTAGCTGACTGCTAGTTTCCAGACCACTCCTAATATACTCAAAAAACTAAAATCTAATCTTTCTCTGGCGTTTTTGAAACTATAAAATATAATATGTGTCACAACCTTTTCACTGGATTTCCAATCATCACTTTAGATTTCAGTGCCTCCAAATACAGCCAGCTTCTTTTCCCACTACGTGACNTGACCACATACAAATACACAAATTTCCAGAAGAAAAACAACAAAAGCACCAATTAAGGGCACTAAATGGGGGCCCACCTGGATCTCTTTCCTCTTCAAGAGTGAATAAGCACATTAAAAAGTTTAAACATGCATGTGAACACCAAAACACTTAAATTTTTAAGTATTCAAGTCTTGTTTTCTTTGCCGCACGACCTGTATGGCCAAACAGAAAGGACGCTGTGAAAATGTTGGTTGATTACACCTGCCATGCTGTGAGTGAGTAATAACCAGCCACAATGGCAACAGCAGCGGCTCTTTGTGCGTCCGAGTTATTTCAGGAAATCTCAAACATTGCCTCGAGGACGTTTATTATGCTGTGATGTCATTCTTGAAAGACTACTGGAAGAAAAAGAAAATGACTACACAGCGCATTAGCCGAAAATACACTGTAATGCAATGAAGCAAAAGAAAATGATTAATCGCTGGCACTGTGAATAATGAGAGATTTGAGGGGCAGGCATTCTATGGCGGAGCCAATGAACAAGAGAGCAAAACAAGGCCGTGGAACCTTTTCTGAAGAGCAGCTAATGTGGCCACAAGTGGCAATTAGTGGATGATGGTAAACGCTAAGATATAATGGGACAGTAGCAAAAATACAAAAGACGCTTGGTGTTTCTTGGGGTCCTCAAAGGGGGCGGCCGTACAGTTTTCTTGGCCATTTTATAATAAGTCTGAGTGAAGTGCTGAAATTCCCAATGGCCACATCCTGTCATCGTGCCTTTGCATCTCCTACATTTAGCTAGCTGTTAGCTTGAAAATCTTTTAGCTCTCACGACTTAAGACTTGAACACCAAACCTTTTTGTGTACACGGCCTCTCATGTCGTAACCAAAAGCTCCACAGTTCCGTTTGAGGCTAGAAAATCTTCCTGGAAAATGACTGCTTGGTTTATGGCACAAAGGAAGTGTGTCCCTGAAAGCTACCATTAGCTTGTTGCCAAGAGGGTGATGTAAGAATGAACTGTATCTTGCAAAAAAAGAATGATATGTATTAGGAGGCAAAGTGGCGGGGGTGACAGGAACAAGTGTGAACATCGGATGGCCTTTCACTCGATGGAAAGAGTTAAAACACATTATTTGTCATTATTATTATCGGGTCAGTAAACAACAGAACCAACTTTTCCTCTGCCTCTATCACTGCACTGAAGTCAGGGTAGCTAGTTGCCTATGCTAATGCCAAAGCTAACATCCAGATGTTTGTTTCTTCTGCTCCTGAATCAAACATGACATCTTTGCTTTTCATTGATTTTCCATATAAACGACTACACTTGCCCAACACATACTAGACAATTTCTATCTGCTTTCATGTCTATATTAATAATGAATGAATACACTACAGTATTTCTCCTAATGGTTTCTTCTGATTCACCTGAACGCCAACCACTTCTTTAGTGTCTTGTTTGTGTGAAGCAGTATATATACAGTAGGCAATAATCAAGACAGTTGTCATATTCAGTGACCATGCATTTTCTTCTCTCAGTTGATGTCAGTCTTTATGTGCAGAGTGTGTGCTTTGTGACAGCTGTGCAAACATTAATCAGAACCGCTGCGGGCGGAAGGTCGATGAGTTGTCTGTTGCCGCTTTAACTCAGTAATGTGAATTGAGCAGCAATATCCACCTATTTGCTAGTGGTGGCTCAACGGTCAACATCCATCCATTAGAAGCTTTGCCCGACGGAGTAATTTAAACAATAAAAGAACACCAACTCAGTATAACAAATGATGTGAACATGCTCACATTAAAGTCACGTACAGCCGCACAAACTGTCAGTGGGACTCTCAGAAGGTTGGGAGTCAAGGTGTCACTGTTGGGCCCCTGAGCGAGGCACTCAACACTATCTGTCGCTCTCTCTGTGCTGTGATCCCAGCTTCGTAACAAAACTAGTAAATGCAGATATAATAGTGTACACCGATCAGCCACAACATTAAAACCACTCACAGGAGAAGTAAATAACATTGACCATCTTGTGACAATAAAATGTTCTGCTTGGAAACTTTTGAACCTATCATTCGTGTGGTTGTTACATAGACATGTAGCACCCACCTAGACCAGAAAAGGCACCCCCA
>JASGAT010359750.1:0-14236 GCA_030220025.1 Chelon auratus | reverse complement strand
CAACTGCGTGATGCTATCATGTCAATATGGACCAAACTCTCTGAGGAATGTTTCCAGTACCTTGTTGAATCTATGCCACGAAGGATTAAAGCAGTTCTAAAGGCAAAAGGGGGTCCAACCCGGTACTAGCAAGGTGTAACTAATAAAGTGGCCGGTGAGTGTATATCCAGATGCAGACAGATAGTCAATAACCGTGAAAGCTAGTCAAACACAATGGTTAATATAGTAGAAAAAATATCCTATTCTTTCTCCTTCAGCAGTGCACCTCTTTAACACACCCACTGTCAGTTATCAGCTAATAGTTGTATAACTGACTGAACTGCAATGTGAATATTAACACAAGCGGCTGTCTTTTGTACACTGGAAGTGAAACTACATCAGAATGACTTTCACATAAGTGTCTGACAACTGATGAATGATCCCTTGTGTTTAAGTGACTGGTCCTGCCTCAAGAATAAAAATATCAAGCTCAAAGAAATGTCAGAGTAATATTTTCCTTGGTGAACTGTATGGCTTGTTACTGTATTAAATTAATGTTTCAAATAAGCAGAAATTAAAATACAACTTTTTTTGGTAAGATACAGTAAACTAGTTGTATCCATGGCCATTGTATAAAATGTTCATGTAAGTGAATTACTGCAGGTGTATGAAAGATGGTACAATGCTAAAGCTAAACAGTATCAGAATGTATGTTACTGAGACTCGAGACAGGTGAGTGAGTTTCACCCAAGCCTGACAGATAGCCTTGACCTGTGCCCTCTTGACACCTCGAGTGCCCCGAGGACAGGAGCAATTAGCTACAGGACACCTCACATATTCCAGCTACACATCTTTTACACTCCCCATTCCCTTTCATGCTGTCATCTACAACCTGTAGCATGTTCTTTTGATCTTCGCCTTAAAACTGCTTACTGCTGGGGATGAGTGTGTTGATGTCATAGGGTAAAGAATTCTATGAAGGTGTGGTCACAATTCAATGATTAAAGCAATGCAATTTGCATGGGACTGCTGAAGTGACGAGAATAAGCTGGCTGCATACAAAGGTGGCAGTTCCTTCTAAATCTGGTTCGCACGCAAGCGCTGAGTCACAGAGCAGCAAGGCGGTTCTTCAGCTAATCTTCTGCAGTTTCTTTTGCTACATTTGTAATTCAGTCACCAGTATAATACGTGCATAGCCGAAAGGCCATCAGAATAATTCTCACAGGCTTGTATATATCGCCTCCAGGTCTCACTGATCATTGAATAAAGCCTTTATTTTCACCAATGGCTCATTTTACTGTAATAACCACCAGTGACAGAGCTAGTAAATGTGTTACTTATTACCATATCTCTATTATTATGTCTCTTTTAGCACAATGGAAGGCATTGGAATATCTGGCAAAGGTAAAAATCAAAGTGTTTGAAGAAGTTGTTCTTTAAGCAACGGTATTGACCTTACATTGTTTTTGAGAATATACCCCCTCAGTGACATGTTATCCTTTATCTGTGTTCCACCCTGTTTTAACTCCCGGGCCCTTTCACCTGTCACCCTGTGACAGTAAAATACAGCTCTTTGGATGGAGTGACCTCTCCATCCTCTTCTCTCTTGACACTTTGTATTCTTTACCAGCGTAACCAAAGCCCTGCGGAGTAAACCCTCACTTCCTTAATTTCCCCCCTCCCACTCTTCTTCAGTTTTCTCTCTCACCACGATGATCTTTCTTCTTCTGTCTCTCCAGTTCCCTTTGTCTGACCCTCCCTCACTTCTCGTGCTTCATGCAGTGTTCTCTCTGTTAGTGTCATCACTGTCTATACTGGATTCTCAGGGTTAAGCCTCAGAATCAAAGAAGATGGCTTGGATGTTAAGCCAATCGGAAGTGAAGGAATTCTAAACCTCTGAAGTGGTCTGGTCACTTCCTTGGAAGTCCTAGAAAGTATGCACACGCATTCTTTCTTTTTCTTTCTCTCACACTCACACACTCACACACCCACACACCCACACACAAACACACAGCCTAAACCAAATTTTAATCTAACACTATTTTGCAAAGTTACTATATATATTTTAACTTGTCTTCTGTCCACAAAAGGGGATTTAAATAACCACAGTGTACATGTCCCCACAAAGCAGGCAATGGAAGTACACACACACACACCACACCACACAGAAACTATTGTTTATATCTTTGAATAAAACCACAAGTACGTGTGAACTGACATGATGTATTCCTTATCTCAACACAACACTAACCTAATTGTAACCTTTAAAAAACAACAACTGAGAAATGGCCTCGCAACGTAGTAACAAGTGTTTGGTCCCCACAACTGAATAAAAACCCGAACACCCACACTCCGTGGACGATTAAATCAAATATTTCATCAAGCCACGCTCAGTTGAGTCTTTTGATAACAGTGAGAAATTGCTAAACTTCATGTGTCATACAGTCAACTAAAAAGCCTACTGGCTGCTGTGGCTTTATCTGTACTATGCAATGAAAGGGCTTTGAACAGTAGTCTATCACATACAGCTTGTGAGCAAGTATCTGTCAAATTCCTATGACAGTGTGTCAGTATGGCTGTAGTTGTTTGCACAACAACCTGCGGTGCAACGCTGTTTAAAAAACCCATGCTAATGCGAAAAAAATATTCTGCTAACATCAACGATGACTTTATTATTGGCTTTATTAGCACACTGTATACTCACTGATTGTTGGCTTTATCAGTTTTTTTCCCATATATCACATATCACCTAGTGTCACGTACTCTTGTTTGTATCATGTTTCTCTGCTGTATATATGCTTTACCAGATGCATATATAAATGAATCTGCTCGTTTCTGTCTCTCTCTTCTCCTCCTCTACTCTTTCCTCATTTCCTTCTTGTTCTCTCTTTCTTTCCCTGCCTCTAGCAGATGGGTGCATCCATATGAGTTGGGATCGGCAAACATGCTTTTTTTTTTGTGCGATAACTGACAGCGCAACCTGTGACGCCTTTACCTGCAACTGCTGCTGGCATTGAAACAGCTGACGCGGATCTATCACATTTGGACATTTTGCATATTTAACATCCTGACTGGGGTATTAACTTTACTGCTGGCTTGTTTCTCCTACTATGTTAAACTGTAATGAACAATCAATTCAGCGTGAGCAGTCCTCGATGGCACATGACATTATTAACAGTGAAGGGTCACGCACAGAGTTTATAGCATCTGACTCACTGTCTAAAGAACATCCCGGATGTGTGATAAGCAAATATACAAACAGCGTCTGTTCTCCCAAATTAACTTCAGCATTCCTGACAGTTCTGTTGCAGACACACTACTCAATCTGAGTCAGCTGACTAAATGAGCTGATTAAAAAAGGCATACTGAGCAAAGCCTGATAAAGGAGATCATTTTGTTACTCTTTTTGTGTGGCTGAAAACTGGGTAAGTAGTATTTATGTACCTGCCGGGAATAAAGAGAGGCCATGAAAAACCTCACTGTTCAGTTCATTGTTTACATTTTCAATTGCACATGCATATTTGCACTAAAGCTAATATTGCTGCATAGTTTATATATCTATTTTATTGTATTTTTTTTCACCTACTGCCTTTAAAGTGCCTTATTTTATGGTTTGTATTATATGTATCTAAATTTGATATTGTTAGGCATTTGTGTGGACGCCAACGAAGAATTTCTTTGTACAGGGAAACATGTTTTGATACTGTGCACATGACAATAAACTTGACATGGTGTTTTTCAAATAGTGTCAAAATTTCATGATTTGATTGGCGGCCTAGGACACACAATTTTCCATCATGTATTTCTATTGGCATGAACATGAACATGAACCGGAGTGAGCAGCGAAAGGAAGTAACAAAAGAGCAGCCTGAATCATCTTGTGTGAAATACAAATCAATTGATTGACCCCTGTGACTCACATGATGCGATAAGGAACATTCCTTTCACATGTTCTTTCACCGGCCTGAAAGATGTTAGACTGTTGACCTCCTACCAGTTGCAATTTGCTTTTGCAACTATTTCCGACCGTAATAAGCATAGTTTTTAAAGCATAGACAATGGAAGAGCAGGTTAAACAGAAAGGTTTGATAACCTATCATAGCCCAGCTTATTTTGTAGAAATATTAAAATGTCACTAAATACCTTGTGAGAATAATTACAAGGATTCTCTCATAAAACCTCTTGTTTTGTGAGACAGTTGGATAGCTGCTGTCTCTCTAATTGGACCTCTTGTCCTTCAAAGGACAATTCCTGGAACAAAGCATGTGCTTCATGTTCTCATGTCCAGCTGCCGTGTGGATGAAAACAAGCAGGAAAAAAATCCATTCAAAGTTCAGACTGTAATTTTCCTGAGAGTTTTGTACCCAAGTGCTTCACTCTGCTGCATATCTAGCGATGGATGGAAACACTTGATGATCAGTGGGGACACTGTATGCTCAAAAAAGCCATGATGATACGTGTGAATAGTGCCATGAGAAGAACAGAATAATACAGTCATTAAATCCCATTGATAAAAGGGACAAATGAATGAGTCTGGCTCACTTATATTTGTTATCTGTTTTTATGAGATTTCACGCCTGAGTCTGTAGTGTGTACATGAGCGCAACTGGAGTGTCAACATACACACACAAAGCATAACCTATGGGCAAGAGTAATGGTAATTACTCTAAATTATTTTTGATTGTTCCATAATTTTGTCAGTCACAGCTCACATTGATACATTTCACCAAATAACCTCTGTACAAGTTGGAACCAACACAGCTTACAATGAGAGAATAAGATCCCTGTCTCTATTTAGTCTAAGTAAAATTAATCAAATGGAAATAAAGAGTGTGTTGAAGCAGGGATTAGCCAAGAAGGCAAAGACAGACTGAAATGTTGAACATCAATAATAAAGACTTGCATGATTGTATAACTTATGATCAGTGGTCAGTGCAGGAACTTTTAATACAAGTGAAACAGAAATGTCAAGAAATATATATATAAAAGTATGGTATTGAAATTCTGTTTAAAATATTTTATTTTGCACAAAAGAATTGTGTAAAATAATAAAAATGTAGTGCATTGGACGCACTCAGACCATTTCCCTGCATTGTTTTTTAGTTCTGTTCTTTTATTTTTTTTGTGCAAAAAAATAGTATGGTACGGAAACTCACAAAGCTCAGTTTGTGTCTCTTTTGGTGGTTCGTAAATATTAAGAAGGATTTTAATGGTGTAGCTGAAGACTCCTAGCTGTCTTACTGCCTCTAGTTATTTGTTGTTTCACATACCAGATGTGAAATAGAGATCTCATGCACCAAAACAGATTTAGCTTCATTAAGACACACCATTGCAGTATTGATGATGCAGATTTGCAGACGGAGTCCTTGTGATTAATTTCATAAATAATAAGTAGGTTTATGATTGCAGTTCTTTCTTATATTTTCAGAAATATCCCGCATCCGATAACTTCTGCTTGGTTAACCTAGCTCGTTTTTCTTCACAGGGCAAGTTGACAATGCTTACAAGACAATGCTTATTTGGATTTCGGACTGTACTTTTCCAGTCGTTCCCAAATATCTTTACAAGTGCTACGAGTAAAATTATGTATCCAACTGCAAACACAACCAAACTTTCCTGAACATGAAATTTAGCTGTTTTTCTATTATATTAGGCCAAGTATGTTAAACCTGGAAGGTATCTTTATTGTGGTTGTGGAATTTCAGTCAGTGGACAAAAAAGTTCTGACTACACCCAGTGAATTGTTTGTTGTTCCAGCAATGCTTTCTTCCATGGAAAATCATTTCAGTTGACTGATAAGGAGTTCCCGCTCTATCGTGCTGAACCTGAAATGCATACAGGAAAGAGGAAGTTGGCAGTTTACGACAGGCCAAGTGTTCACAGCAATGACTGATGAAACGCAATCATGAACGCATGGCTTTTACACCTGCAGTGTGGTTCAAAGGTCACTCTGCACATGCTCAGTGAAGACCAGAATAGCCAGCTACATAGCCTACAGACATCAATTTCTTTTAATTTCATGTTCCATTGCTCAGTATTCACTCTGCAAGTGCAGGATGTGCACGGCATTTGTGAGCCAATAGAAATACATGATGGAAAATTGGTACATGATCTTGTGTTCTACACATTGTTCAGAGATGTTGACTGAGAGGCTCTGTCTGCTCCCAGATTCTTTAAATCAGAAAACAATAAAAGTTATTCATTAGAATCTAAAAAACATCAAAACTAATTAATTGTTAGAACAGTAGAACAGGAAAAATAAATGCGATCTTTTTAATGTAAGATCTCTCTCGTCTAAATCTCTTTTAGTGAATATTTTGATAACCGATCATCAGATTGATCCATTTTGTTTGACTGAAACTTGTCTTTTGTTTGGCTGCAGCATGGTGAAATATGTTGTTTAATTTGAGTCACTAACTCAGAGCAATTCTCTGCTTGAGGCACAGGCAGAGGAGTAGTAGCAGTCCACTGATTTATCTTTTTTAGCCCTGATTTTAGATCTAATCAAAGCTTTAAAACGTTTGAAAGCCTTTCTCTTAGTCTTGCTCATCCAGACTAGAAAACACACTTTTTTGTTCTGGTGTATGGCTCACCTGCTCCTTACTCTGAATATTAGGGATGTGCGATATTTCATCGTTTACGATATATCGTCATTCCAAAACATTCCCCACGGTAAGAATATGTCATCCCGCGATAAAAACGATAAATTTCCATTGATGACGTATGACGAGGAGCTCGTTCCTAAATGAGGTTCTACCTCCATTATCTGGAACTGGTTTGGTTTTAACCCCTTAACGCCCAAATTGAATTTTCAATTAAAGATATAAAGAAATTAAATGTTTGTATTTTTGCTTACCACTCCGGTCGGTCCTACGAGAAACTAGTGCTTGCAAAACGTTCCTAGAAATTTTTTGAATGTGCACAAACCGACATTGGAGTATTACATGCGTTATTTCGGCTGCAGTCTGAACGGAAACAGGCATGACGGGGTTAAAAAGTCTGGTGCAGAGCAGCAAATTACAACATGCAAGGTTTGCAAACAAATAGTGCATAAAAAGGACAGTAACACCGCTAATTTGTTCCACCACCTCAAACACAGGCACAAACCAGAATATGAAGAAAGCCAGAAAATGCGCAATGATGCAGAAGCAGCGTCGACTTCATCCAAAGAGTCCGGTAAAAAAAAAATCAACAACTCAGATAAAACATGCCGATGCATTATAGTCAAAAAGATTAGGCTGAATTGGTGTTTATTTATCGTCATTTTTATCGTTACCGTGACAAATACCAGAAATTATCGGGATAAAATTTTTAGTCCATATCGCCCATCCCTACTGAATATTCAGCTGAATTCTGAGTTTCAGCTGAGTTTTTAAGATAAGATAAGACAAGATAAGACATGTTTATTGATCCCACGTATGGGAAATTAACTTGTCACAGTAGCACAGTAGCATATGTGATTTAGTGCTTAGAACAGATAAAGTCATTATAGTAGGTGACTTTAACATCCATGCTGATGTTATCAGTGACAGCCTCAGGTCTTCTTTTAATTAATTATTAGATTCAACTCACTGTTTTAATCACACCTTTGATCCTGTCCTGACATACAGCGTAGAGAGGTGTGACCGGCGTTACTCATAACCCTCATCATACCATTTGAATTTACAATAATGGATTACACAGAAATCTGAGTAACATTCAATTACAGTAGAAGATTATCTGATGACACTTCATTATTTACCTCAGTGCCATGTGCCAATGATGTGGATGACAGCAACTAAAATACAACTCCAACACAAAGAGAATATTTTGTTGATAGCGCTGCAGCATCGCTTAGTACAACTCTTGACTCAGTTGCCCCACTGAAAAAGAAGGTCATGAATCGAAGAAGGCTAACTCCGGAATAATTCACAGTTGCACTGTTCAAAGCAGGCAGTCTGAAAGCTGGAAAGACTTTGGCGTTCTACTAATTCAGAAGAAGCTCACATAGCCTGGAAAGATTTTTTTAGTTTAACAATTTATAAAAAAGCTCTCTGTAATATTAGAACAGCATATTATCTTTAATAGAAAAAAACTAAACTGCTCAAGGAGGGTTTTCCATTAATTAACACCTCCAAATAAATGTGTCCTTTTTTTAACAGGATGTATGCCTCAGTCTTTTGATACTGTTGTATTTAAAGCTTCACTTAAAAAACCCACTCTAGACCCAGATGTTTTAGCCACCTGTAGACCGATGTCCAACCTTCCATTCATTTCTAAAATGCTGTCCATCATATCTTAAATAGATAATAGTGGGAAAACTCGGTATTCAGTAGCATCATTACACAGAGTCAGTAGGAATTACAGTCAGCAAAAACAGTCAAAAATAAACCCTTTTCGCTGACTGTAATTTCTAAAAAATAAAATTTAAAAAGTCCTAGCAAGTGCCTTTGGCGATTTACTTTATATGGAAGGAAATACCACAGTCTTTCCTCTTTATTATTTCAACAACATCTAAAACACCCTGCAGCTTGAATTTCAAATGTATTTTATTTTTGCACTTTCTATCTAAACCAACCAACACAAGGAGACTTTTAACGTGATAGAACCTCTGATTTTTATGGCACACTTTTCTACTTTTTGGTCCTAAGGGAACTTTACAGTCATAATGACACATATACACATATGTTCACACAAACACACACATCCACACACCAGTGCCAAGCAAACTGGGAGCATGTGGTACTGGGGAATCATTCACGACTAACGCTCTGGTTCGTGGACAACCTGTTCTATCTACTGAACCACACCTCCCTACTTCTGTGAGGATTCTGTGTTGACCGTCTGAAGAGTTGAAGAAAAAAAACAACTAAACTGCACAGATATCAAATGTAACAAACATGAGAAATGTTTTAAGTTTAAAATCAGTAAATAGGTGGTAGGTGAGGTACACAATGAAGAATGGTTTCCATTCCATCACAGGACACAGACAACCATTTACACACATGACCAGTTTGTATATACCAGTTAACGTAACATGTACAACTGTGAGAGGAAGCAGCCTCAGGAAACCCATACAGGAACATGGAGAACAACTCAGAATCAGAATCAGAATGCTTTTATTGTCATCGCATGTCCACATACAATGAAATTACGATGGCTCTCCTTGGAAAAGACAACAAACAGCAACAGTAACATAAATTACACCCCACCCTTTTTCCCCGGAACCTATATATAAATTCCACCTCCTACAACATATACTACACTCCCTGCCTCACCCATGCACATACGCACTGACTCATTATAAACATAAAGTGTTGATGTTTAATCTAAAGTGACATTGAATTTGACGATGCAGCAGGGATGGTCGGAGGATGAACGAGTTCAGTGCAATGATGGCTGTTGGATAAAAGCTGTTTCTGAGTCTGGCTGTGTGTGTCTTAATTGACCTATACCATCTTCCAGAGGGTAGCAGAGTGAACAAGTGATGGAAAGGATGCGTGATGTCTTTTACAATGTTATAGGCCCTTCTGTGGCATCTGGACTGGTAAATGTCCTCCAGAGTTGGCAGTGAGACACCAATGCTGCCCCGGGCAATTTTTATTACCCTCTGGAGAGTTGCTGTGTCAGATTCCAGCAGTTTTCCAGGCAGATGGGCCTTCTTCAGTGTTTTGAGAAAGACTCTGTTGAGCCTTTTTGACGGTAGCAGTGGTCCTCGCTGATACTGACTTCCAGAAATGTAAAACTAGGCCCCCTTCCACCTCCATTCCTCCTATTTCCAGTGGCCTGAGCTCCCATTTATGTTTCCTGAAATTAATGATGATTTCTTAAACATTCAGAGAGACTCCACGCACAGAACGGCACGAGCTGACCAACAGCTTAGAACCTTATTGCTGTGAAGGCACAGTTCTTACCACTGGACCTGTATACCTCCCCCTAGCTCAAGACATTTCAAATAAAATTACTTGTGTGCAGTAGTACCTGATATTGTTAATCATGGCAATTGGTTTGCAAGTTATATTAGCACAATATTCATTCATTCATTCATCTTCTGTAACCGCTTTCACAGAATCTTGTGTCATCAGCTGCTTTGCTTACGTTGATTGTGATTTCTCAGTGCATGCTGACGTGCAATGGATCTGTTATCAGAAAATCAACTTGCTTTTGTAAATTGATACTGTTCTACCATTAGTGAGTTGTAGACCAGTCTGTGTCTCTGTGTGAGATGTGTCAGTGCAAACCACATCTGGGAAAAATCAGTGTTTCTCTGGAATCTAAACATGTTGTAGCAGGGGTGTAATAATAATAATAATAATTGTAACCCTTAATTGTCCCGGCCCGCAATGGGGAAATTTCTGTTCCTCCAACAGCTTGCTCAGGGCACCTCAGCCATGGACATGGCAGGAGGTGAACTCTAACCACTTCTCCACAGCTCCCTTCATAAAAGGTCGTTCCCATACCGGGAGTCAACCACGGGCCGCCTGGGTGAAAACCAGGAATCCTAACCGCTAGACCATATGGGATATACCATAGACCATATCTTTGGGCATACACATAATGTACTAATGTACTAATATACACGATACTTGGACCTGTAACCTCCAGGTTGACACTTATCACTTTTGGGGGGGACCAGGACACACCTAGGCTCAGTAGGGGAGCCTGTGCCCCACCTCGTCTCACGTGGAAGGAAGCTGACTCCACCGGAAAAAGCTCCGCTCTTTCTTTGCCTGGAGGTCCATTTCCATGCTCATCACTTTATTCCTCAGAATTCCTCCACAAAACTTTTTTGTCAGTCTTTGCCATGGAATTATGGTTTCATGGCCCATTTTGGATATTAGTTTTTGATTTTTCAAAAAGATTGTACGATAGGCCAACACTTTTCCTGAATTGGTTCAAGACTGAAATGTCATAAATCTTTGTGTCTGCCTCTATATCACTTGGAAAATAATATCATGAACACAGTTCACTGCACATATTTAAATACATTTTATAAATGCATTTTTAAACACTTTCTGCTCATAAAGTAACAACAAAAATATATTGACAACTATCTAAACTTGAGGGAGGAAAGCGTTCCTTGAATTTGAAGTCTGAAAATGACTGATTTCTGCTTTCAGCAGAGGTGAAGAAAGAGGTGAATCTTTTGACTCCTCTGTATGGAGGTGGTAGGAGAAATCTAAAGAAACGTATTTTAATACCATCAGGAGATTAAATTATTCGGTCCTGCATATTATTTTCAATGATGACAGTTAGATAGAAGCAGCCTGAGAAACTTTCCTAAGGCCTCCTGATACAGACCAGATTAAAGAGGGCATACGGCATTGTGGTTCTGCTTTACAGCTTCAGCTCTCCAAATGACAGGAGAAACTAAAGTTTACAACCAGGGTTGTTTCACTGTGATTCTAACATCAATGAATACAAATAGGCAGTTTACAGTGGGAATTCCATGGGTTTATACACCTTGATTACAAGGGTTATTCATATTTAAATGTAGCCTGCTTGCAATAAAAGCAGACATGTCAAGTGTTTGAGGTGATGCCCCCAGATAAAACCTTACCATGTGCGATATGAACATTTAAAGCGATGCGAAAAGCCATATGTTTGTCTCAATTACACTTTCTTGTGTATCCAGTAGGGCTTTCTTAAAGTAAACAATTTGCATGAAATGTAATTAATGTAACCCATGAATAAAAGCAAACTATATTTCTGTCATGCGTGATAGTGGCTGTGTAAATTAGTGAAAATATGCTTTGAAAAACGTGTAATGACTCTCCATGTACCCTTGCATATTTTGAGATAAGGTTTAGTTTACACGTCCCGAATAATATCTGTTCCATCAACAAACTGATGTTGTCTTTGTACATTTTGGTTTATTAGCACAATCACTCCATAGCCTCATAAACACAGATTTGCCTTTTTTCGCTTGACTTGCAAGGTAACTGTTAGTGTTTCTGCCACACTGTGACCTTATGAGAACACCTCGGCTCTCTTTCTATTTCTGACACACTCTCTCTGTCACACTGTAGCATTTGAGTCCGATAAGAGATCAGAGAGAGTTTTTGTTAATTGTGTCGCTGAATTCCTGGCAGACAGGAACTGTTACTCATGACTTTAAAGAAACAACACACAGGCAAATGACGAATGCCAAAAACAACAGTGAGAAGAGTTTCACTTAGATGCTTTCCATGGTGGAAATTCTACTTCACTGTTCAGTGTTGTAGGTACAAAGCATTACATGGTGGATCAGCTGACTTGGAACAGAAAGGACCTCATCTACATTACTGGAGTATACTGTCTATATGGTATATACACTCACTTGCCAGTTTATTAGGTACACCACTTAAAATGAATGCATTCTAATATAAAGTCCTGCTCTAAATCTGTCATGATTTGGTGATTAGTTTTTTCCTGGGGGTCTGTTTCCTGTTTTATTTTAAGTTCTTGGTTTCCTGTTCTGTGTTTCCACCTCTTGATTAGTTCATTGATTTCTTCTTGTGTTGTTCCCTGATTTGTTTCACCTGAGTCTCGTCACCACTCTGTCCCTTGTGTATATATAGCCCTCCCCTTTGTTCTCTGTCTTGTCGTACTCGTCACACTCGTCGTTTTGGTCTTGTCAATTTTTGCTAGATAGTCTTGATTCTTGTTTCTTCCCATAGTTATGTCTTGTCTTGGCATGGATAATGTTTTATAGAAGTTCTTTTCGTCAGGTTTAAAATTCCTGCCATGTCTGCAGTAATTTTGGTTTTGTCTTTTTATTAAATACCTTTT
Source organism: Chelon auratus (assembly GCA_030220025.1). Classification (NCBI taxonomy): domain Eukaryota; kingdom Metazoa; phylum Chordata; class Actinopteri; order Mugiliformes; family Mugilidae; genus Chelon; species Chelon auratus. The sequence goes on along the minus strand of JASGAT010359750.1, from coordinate 1,507 downwards.
GTCGCCAACTGGGTCCTACCCACATTAACCCGCAACCCCATCCTGACAAAATTTTACACTTATTAAGGTTCTTGTATTCAGAATTTGTTTCATCTATATGAGGCTGCTGTTTGCAGTACTACTGAACTGTTTGTATTATTTTGATATCCCCGTTTTAGACAGTTGGGTTGGCTAAATAACAGAAATAAAACAGAAATAACACTTTAGTGTTTACTTCAGTGCAGTTTCACCACATACTGCATTCTCCAATGTGATCCTACCATTGAATTACCACTTTTCTGACAGTTTCAGCATAAATGGAACATTATAAAATATGTTTGCAATTCTGCAAAACTGCTACCACAAAAATGGAGAATACTCTGTCATAAACTGTCTTCGCTCTGGGTGTGGACAGTGTTCCTGAGTCAGGTTCATGACTCACTGCACAAGTGGACTGTTGAGACAAGTTTACTTTTTGAGGGCGCACAAAATTGTATTCTTCAGTCATTTTTACTACAACACAAAGTGAAGTCCATCCTTTGAATGCAGACACAATGCTCTAATTATCTGCTGCTTGCTGCTTAAGGTCAGTGCTCTAACGGTAGTGATTTCTTCAGGCGGACAGATGCACTGAGCGCAGCCCATGAACAGCAAACAACAAAGATTATGCATGAACATTTTCCATTCTTGAAAAACTGCTGTGATTTATAACTGTTGTTCCTCTGTGTTGTGCTGCCACCATTTTCCCTCTTAGGGCTGCCCATTGGGCTTCTCAGCAGGGGCTACAATACCTGGCCAGCCCCTTTCCTGGACTCCCTCCTACCATAAAATCCCAATCATTATTCATTGAAGGAATGCATCTCAAGTTACTGTTGGGTGTTTAGGACATGACTGTCCTGTAAAAACATTTAGGAAAATGTGAACAAAGCTAGTTTAATTAAACGGGAGACGTGGAGGGAAACGGGCTGGGGTGCCATTAGTTTACCCCATGGGGTTACACAGCAGGTCAGCAGCAGGGGCTTCTACATGTGGGCAACACCTTTTCCTTTGGTCAGTCTTACCAGTTTTCTTCAGGTACATTTAGAAGCACGGACACATGCACGATTAAAAAGGACATGCACAAAAGGTGTTTCGTAAATTTACAATATCAGAGTTTAGTCCACTTTGTATCTCTTACATAAGTGTTATACATAATGCATATACATATACATAATTTCGAAGTCTTATATAATTTCTTCCTCTCTTGAAATCTGTGCAGAAATAAAACATTATGTTTTTATTAGGGCCGGGACTTTAACGCGTTAATTAAGATGAATTAATTACACAACAATAACGCGTTAAAAAAAATTTACGCATTTTAATCACACTTATTTTTGCACCGCGGAACGTTTCTCACTGGATGAGTTTCGGCGGACCGATTATACTGGAGCACCAACTAGCATTCATTACCAGTGTCCTCAACAAGCGGCGGGTGCTGCCTGAGCCCCTCTCCCGTCCCAAAGCACTCACAGGCGGTCAGTCTCACAGT
>JASGAT010359747.1:1468-32498 GCA_030220025.1 Chelon auratus | reverse complement strand
GTGTGTGCACCAGTGTGTGTGTGTAGGAGAGGGAGACTCAGTAGTGTGAGGGGAGGGAGCTTGCATCCTCCACTCCATTCACCGCTGCCTGCCTTCATGCCTCTCTCCTCCTCCTTTTCTTCTTGATCTTCTTCTCCTCCCGTGGCTCGATTCCCTCGCTGAGAGCATGCCGATGATTACGACTTCTCCCATGATGTGAGCCGCCAGCATCCCTCCCCTTTTGCTCCCTCTATCCATCCTACTTCATTCTGCTACTTCTACTACAGCTGCTGCTCTGCCTTCTCTCACACACAGCTACTGGAGGAGGCTTTCCTCGTGCTGGGGGAGGAAGACCAGTCGGCATCAGGACGAAAGTGTCAGTCAAGTGTAGCTGAATTCTCAGGGAGGGATCTTTTCTCGTGGCCACGGGCAAGTCTGGATTCGTGGAGCTGGATCACAAGTGGAATATCTTTTTGAGCCGAATCCTCATTTAAGTGCACGGCAGGTGATTTAATGGTGAGACTTGAGTTTGATTCCGTCTTGTCCGTTGGCAGCTGACTTGTTGATGAGTAAGAAGAGATATCTGCATGCCTGATTCTTTTGTGTGCAACTTTTCAGAGTGTTTTCATCTTGATCCATCCACCTTTTCTTTCTTAACTGGACCGATCCAGCGTGTTGTGCAGCTGATTCTTGTAAGGGGCAAGCCTCGTTTGTGCTGCTCTTTTCCTGCACTGATCAGAAACCCAGGGGGAATTAGCAGGAGCCTTTAATGACAGTAGGAAATGAGTAAGTGGTGGTTTTCCTCCTCGCCCGCCTCCCCATCCCGTATGCTGCTTTGTTTTGCCAGCACATTCATGAGGCAGCATCTCTTAGGTAGATCTGATACCACTAATTGTATCCTAATTGGGTTTCCCCCCCTCAGCTGTGGAGGTTTTTGGCTTCTGATCCGCTTAGAGCCACCGATGAAGGAGTTTGCGGCATGGAGTGTGTGAAAGTAGGGTGGAGTGCGTGTCTGAGTGAGGAGGAGGGGGAACGTGAGGCTGAGGGCTGAGCGAGAGAGTGTATGTCTGGACAAGCCTGCGAGGAGTGAGAGGGTCTAGTCTATGGGAGTACGGACTGTGTCGTTTGCGAGCCCATCTGTGGAGGTCTTATGTGATGGATGTTGACCGATGGAGGGTGTGAAGTGTGTGAAGGAGGAGGGTGAAGAGGGGCGGCGGCAGTGGGATGGGGGAGGGTGTCAGGAGGAGGCAGAGGAACCGGTCTCCCATCTGTGTGTGTGTGTTAAGAGAGAGAGAGAGAGACTACAGTATTTGGTAGAACATTTAGATATATTAGCGGTGTTTGGAAAGTTACATTTGAAATGTAACAGGTTACAGATTACTAGTTAGTCTTTCAAGAACTTAGTAAGTCACTATTAAATGACAGCTCCTTGCAATCCTAGTCATTTAACTTAACTGTTCCAGGACTATGCCTAAAGCTGGCATTCCCTCATGGTGAGAGATGCATTAACACTGTTTCTCATACAGTGCCAATGCTATGGCGGCCCGCCAGGGTCTAATTTACTCCACCACGGTCTCATAACGAATCGGAAACACGCCGCACACGTGACGACCTCATCTCTCACCGTTAGTTAGATCGTCTCTCCTTCCCTCCCCTCCCCAAAGCCGCCTCGCCACAGACCCCCCTCCACACACACCGGCCGCTCACCTGCTCTGTTCTGAATTTAACCTGATGGAGAAAACGGCTTTGGACAACGTATGGGACTCACATAATCTTAAGCTATTTATATTGTTCACAAATAAAAATTGAAGTTACCGCCACTGTGTAAAATCGGTAGTTTGTGCTCTTGATGTTTTAGAACATGGAGATTTAAAACAATTTCAAGAGAGTTCAAATCCCAGAGGAAATGACTCCAGATGTAACATGAACTAGCTTAACCTTATAAGCGCTAGCTAGCACAGTTAAAATGTTAAAATAAGTCAACTGTTTACTATAAATTACATACACATACGTTATACTTCTTACACAAAAGAATATATTTGGATGTATTCCCTTTGTGTTTTGAAAAGTTTTTGAAAACTGCAAATTCATTACATATTTTCTTCATAATGTTGTTATGTAGTAATTTATTTGTTGTTTAGAGTTTATCTAATCCTTTCGAGATGAAACCTGTTAATCAGGTCTTCCAGCCACATCTTGGAGGAAGGAGCAGACGTGTTCTTCCATAATTGTAAAATGATCTTTTTAGCCGTGATGAGGCAACACACTGAGTCTTCCCCAAGGCTCAGAGGTACCAAGATTGATAAACTCCTGCTCAATCAGTGTATTCAAGGTGAAGTTAATCTGAAGTTTGACCTAATTTACTACCAAGTACATATCATGATATGTATGATGGAGTTAGTTTGTTAATCTTTGTCCGGGTAGTAGAAATGCATCAATAGAATAGGGATGACAGTCCTGATTCTCCTAATTAAAATAATAGAAGAGTTTCCCAAAATGGTAATTTGGTTCGTGATCATTCTATGTTTTCATAGATAAGCTTAATCACAAGTTAAATTTGTTGAAAACTTCAAATAAATAATGCCACTCAATGCCTCACCGCATCAAGTGAGAGGACCATAAGGTCAGAGGCTGCTCCTCTTTTTGAATATATGGTATCAAAAAGTCGCCTAAGGTTAGAAGTAAGTCGTAGTATCTTGGCATATAATTTCCATCAGTATTAAGAAGTTCTTTTTTTGTATTACTGTTATTGCAGCTTCCGTTAGTGTGGGTGGCAGGTTGCCAGCTGACTAAGCATGTTCATATATTTTCAACAGGTAGGTAGACAACTTTTTATATAATTCTCCCTCTGGGCCAGGTGTTTTATTGTTTTTAAGTGAGGCAACAGTACTATCTGTGCAATAGTAATGCAAGAATTTAGAGCACAATTTAGAGCATTTTCATTTTTTCAGCTTGGGGAGGTTGCATTTATCCAGAAATGTATTCTTGGAGGAGTACAGATCAGTATAGAATTAAAGATTGTTTTTGTTAATATCTTTGCGTTTCGTAAAGAATGTATTATCACAAATTCCATATTGTTCGATCGCTTTCCATTTTTCTCACCTGTCTAGCTAGTAACTTATGTGGTTTATCACCAAATAGGAAATAGTTTTGTCTAACGTAAAAAAAGGCTCTGCTTATTTTTGCTGAGATAATTTTATCGTATTCATATTTCAGTGTTGCTATTTTTCTGTGCAGAACAGATTTTATTTACTTTATTTTTTTTTCTCTGTGAGTAACTGAGAATTTAGTCTCCAGGATCTGTGATCTCCCTGTACTCGAAACGGATATCTGTGATATTTAACATCAGTTGTAAAAGCTATGAGTTTGGTATTACCCAGAAAATAATCTATTCTGCTATAGGACGTATGGACCAGCAAATAGATGAAATAGTCTCTACCTGAAAGATTCATTGTTCTCCAAACATTTAACATATTTGTATTCTCAGAGAATGTAGCAAGAAATTCACTTGAAGTTTTTTGGAAGTCTTGCCATAACCACCACAGGATCTGGAAACAAATTTGGATTTGGATTTGGAAATAAAGTTTGTGAGGATCTGGCTGGTAAGAGGTGGACCACGCATCCACAAAGTGCCTGCCTTCAAAGGTTCACAGCTGTCCCTTTATTCATCCAAAGGTGGTTAAGTGTCCTCTTGTGGCGTTGTGGACGGGCCTGGTTAAAAGAGACTGCGTACTCATGGGCTATTTTAGGATCTGTGAACAAAGTCTTCTCACCGTTGTAGATGACCAGGAGCCTGGCTGGGTAAAGTATGCCATACCTGACCCTGGGCTTGCCTTGTAGTATTTCCTTGGTGCAGTTGAATAACGCTCTCTTCTTAGCCACTGCAGGAAGATTTAGATCTTCCCAATAATGGATCTCTTTCACCATTGTAGTTCAGTGTAAAATTTCTTCGAACACATGATGGTAGTGTAGTGTCAGAACCAGGGGTTGCGGTGGTTCGTGAGATTCAGCTTCCTTTTGGAGAGTCTGATGTGCTCTATCAGTGAAAGGTTTTTCTTCCAGGTACAAAAGAGTATCAATTTTTTATTGATACTCTTATTGGTACAATTCCAAAATTTTTATTGTATATTGAAGGTTTGAACAGATTCAGAATAGGATTAGAAAGCAATGTCCGAATAGCTGAGTGGTCTAAGAGGCTAAACATTTGTGTGTTTAGCCGTGTAGCTGCCCATTACTCTGAGTATGCTGCTACTGTGTATACAAATGGATGGCTTAAATGCATTTCACCACGAAGGATTAATAAAGGATAATATCAATACATTGCTCTGTGTATCAGCATCATTTCTCTAATGTGTAGAATGTCAATATAATAAATATTGCTCACTTGTAAACACTGAACACACAATGTTTCACATCAGTTGTTATCACTCATCTCTCCCTCCAACATCTGGGCAAACTAAGCTAGCATTAAAGGTAGTCCACATAGAACCTTTTACGGCCTACATCATGACTACGTCACGGCGGTGAGCTGGAGGTAAAAACCACAGCGGCTACCAACAAAATGTCATCTTGCTGTTTTGTAGGGAGCCAGAATCGGAGAAGTACGGTTAATAGCTCTAAAGTGAAATTTTATCTCAAACCAGCTGCCGCTCTGAGTCAAAGAGACTGAGGAAACGGGTGGTTAAACGCGACCAAGGTGATCATCAAAAATGCTTGCGTGTGCCTTCACAAAATATCATTTGTTAGCTCCCACTAGAAAGTTAGTTAACATTAGAACAATGAGCTACGCTGATATACCTTGATAGCAAGCTTCATTTACTTCATATTTTTCCAAATGTAACATAGCTAACATTTTTTCTTTAACATTATCCTCTTAGCCTGTGTAATAGCCTCCACTGTCATATGCATTAGCCTATATAACTATCACTTATGTAACAGATGTATCAGGCCGTAGCTGTTTGTTCGTCAGTTCACAACAACCCAAGTAATCCTGTTATATCATCCATCCATTGTGTTATCATACAATGGATGGAGGGTCAGCCAGTCTGGTCCTGTCTATTAATGCTAACTTTTTCAAGGAGCACTCTGAGTCCTGGGGAGTGAGTGACTGTATATATTAAGATAAAAAAAAAAAACTTGCATTTTCTTGCACCATTGTCAAAAAAAAAAGCAGACAGAAGCTGCTAGCCCGTGTTAACTAATGTATTCCTGTGGATTGTTTTGCCTCAAGCTAAGCCCTCGGGTCTTCCCCTGACCCTCCAAGCCCTCTAGAGTCATGATGAAATAGGTGGTGGGAACCAGAGCTGTGGACAGTGTTTGCCATTTATTAATAACAAGTGAACTTCGAACTTGACAAGTTTGATTCTACCAAGAACACAGCCTAACAAGAACACATATTCACATATTGATAAACGCACATTCAGTCGCTTCCATTGGTCTTAATGGTGTCACCTCAAAGTTGAGACTTGTTAAACTTGTTACCCGGTCATTGTGTTTAACTTGTGGATCAGGTGGTGTGGTAAATAATTAGTTATGGATTTTTACTCGAAACCACAATGAGCTCCTATAAATAAATAAATTTAGTTTTAACAAAAATGACCAAATACCAATATCTACAGCACCATACATGTACAGTTCTTGTCTGGCTTCTATTATTAACTTCCCTTTGTGTCCTCTTCATGGCTCCATATTATGTGACAAATTTACCGCAGTAACAGCTCATGACCGCCCAAAGGCAGATATCTGGTGTGCAGAGCTTTTTGACATGATCATTTTCAGATGTGGAACAGTCTGCTGCTGTTTTCAGTATTTGCACATATCTAATACACATGCCGACTCTGAGACCTACATGACAGTGTATGGGGGGGGCGGTACTGCTTTGTGCTCCTTTGGGCAAAAGATGACACATTTGCACACGTGAAGCTTGAAAATGTTAAAATTGCGCTCGGAACAACCCATAATATCTCAATCTGTGTGATTATGTGTGTTTGAAAACACACCAGACAATGACTGTGGAATGTTATTGCCACTTCATGTGGCGCGCGTAGCAAGAACCCATCCCATCATGTAACTCTTGGAAATATCCCTCCACTCTACACCCTCCGTCCTGCTGCGACTATAAACAGATGATGCATGCGGCAATCAATGGTTGTAACGCTGTTGTGCTGTTATCCCTCATTTTCACTGGGCTTCTGTGTGATTTAGTGAGGCTCCTGAGGCTCAATAACCAGCACGGTGCACTGGTGGGGGAGGGGGGATGTGTTTGAGTATTGGGTAGTGTGTTTGAATGTATGTTTTTTTAATACATATAGTACACATCAAGTGTGTGGATCTGTAAAATGTGTGTGTGCCTCGCGCGCCCACTCCCTTGAATTCCACACATCCAGTCTTGGAATCGGGGTGTTGAAATGTGTTATTTAGGCTGACCTGTTTTATTTAACAGGACGCTCTCCCCTCTGCATCGCTTTCCTCTTTTAAACGGCGCAAAAACCGAGCCGCGCCCTGCTGGCTGTATATCACTTAGGCAATTACAAACTTCACGGATCCGCTGACAATAAAAGAGAGGTTTATGAAGCGCGAGCATGCCAGGCTNCTAACGGAGGAGGGACGAGGCGTGGCTCACTGAAGAAAGAGGGTTCAGTTGTATGATTTGTGGTGTATTTCCCTGTGCTGTGCTACATCGCATCTCATTTTGCTCCCTTAACCTCTGTTGGTTTTGTCTCCATTGACTGTGTGTGTGTGTGTGTTCAACAGACCCACGTGGAAAATTAGCCATAGGCTCTTGTGTGCAATAATTCAGCACACGAAATGTCACCATGTGTAATTGAGATTTCACAGCCCCGATATCATCTCTCTTCATCTATCTCTCTTTCATGCCAAGCCTTAAAAACCTAACAAAAACTAATAAAGATGGAGCCCGCCTCCAAAGTCTCCTCCTTCACCACCCTTCCTTTCTCCCATGATCCACCACAGCCATAATGAGATTTGATGTTAATCCCGACACAATATCACAAGATTACGTGCCGCCGTAACACTTTGAGCAGGCATCGCAGACGGTGGAGAATGAGTTTGGCATGTGCAGAAGAGGATTGGCTGGGTGGAAGCACATTAATGTAATCTAAGTGTAATTGGGTGGTAATGCAGCTTGTAGATGAATGGAGGAGCAGGGAGGCTTTTTTTTTTTTTTTTCCAGACTTAGGGAGGCAAAGTGTGGACAACGTAATGCAGAGAGAGAGATGCTGGAGGTGCTTCAGCTAGACTGAGAAAGAGATGGATCTGGCGAGGGTGGGGGAGAGAGGGATTGTTCTCCTAGCTGATGTCAAATTCTGGGAGCGAGAATGGATTTTGTGGAGAAGTGATTGATAAACAGGAGGAGTCTGTAGACGTGGAACCCTTACAGCTGAGGCATTTTGAATTTCTAAAGTGCAGGTTAAATAAGAAACACATTTTCGAGTGAATCAGATTTGTTAAAAGAACACGTATTTCAGTTAGAAAGGGAATGCACTGAGGCCAATTACAGATTAACTTGAAATTAGTTTGGATGTATTCATGAGTGTTAAAATATTTATAGATGAGAAAAGATGAGTTGCATAATTGAGAATCTTGCATAAATGTAGGGCAGCAGCAAGCTATTATTTTTTTTTAACCAGTTAATCTGTTGGTCATTTTTTAAATTAGTCATCCAATTTATCAATTGTTTTTTTTAAATTGATGTATCAACTATTATCTGAGATGCTGATTGTTGTACTAAAATATAACTGAAATTTGCTTAATACATATTCAAACATAATGATAACATTAAAACTCAATATATACGAATGAAGAACCAATTTTAATCAACCAAATGATACTATGCAACAGAAGTACAGCTTTACTGAGTGTAATTAATTAAAATGTTTCACTATATTCTGTCCTCAGTTAGCATATTGTTATGTGTTAACTTCAGTGACTTGAGCTGATTTTAATTGGAAATGCATCTGTAGTATCCTGAGAGGAAACACAGCAGACACGGGGAGAACATAGAAACTCCGCAGAGACAAACCTCCCTGCTGCGATGATAACCTCAGCTAAAGGATGCTTCCACCCACGTAGAGCAGAACCTTCATGGAAATTTACATCGTTTAGTTTTAGAGATCTGTATGTGCAGAAACTATGCTAGCAGTCTTTATTAAAGCCAAACTGGGAAATTTCTCTGTTGCAGCAGCAATGTGCAGGCATTCAACACCATACATTAATATAACAAAAAGCTAAAATCAACAATAAAAAATAGAGAACTAAAAAAGAACAAAAATTATAAGATAAGTGAATAAGTGAATATTAAAAGTGAACTCTTGAGTCTCTAATGACGACGCAACAGCGACTCCCAGGCTCTGACAGCAATAGACTCATTTCAGTGTAATGGTCCAAATATTCAGTGGCTCAGCTACACTTGGGAGTTCTTCTTTTGAGATTTTTGGCAGGTTTGAGCTCCTGGTTGTATTACTGCCCTCTACTGGATTAAAATATTAAATTATTGTTTAATGAATTTAATCACTATTTGACATTTGGATAATGTCCTTTTTAGTAAACATTGCGACGCATCGACGTATTTTCTGCAGACGTATTTAAATAGTCAGTGTAATCTATGACGTTGCTGAGTCGTTGCAGCCCTACATTAATGTGTTAGCCTGAATGCCAGACCAGCTTCCCTGCCTATACATGTTTTGTGGCGGAAAGTTGGTCTGGAAACCATCCGTTGGGAAGTCATTAAGCTCTGGCAAAGACCTGCCAAATGGTTTGGGTGGACTTTATGTGGTGATGGATATAAGACTAACAGTGACCAAGTTGTACACATTGTCTGAGGGCCGTGGATTTGAATTTGTTTGCTAGAAAAAGACTGCCGTTGGAAAAGTGAGCTGTTTAGATTCCACTATTACGTCTGTTATGAAATATATTAACAGCAAAATAACTTTAAAGGACCAGAACTGTTAGCAGTGATTAAGGCATTTGTTGCAAATACTTTGTTGCCCTGATTGGTTGTACGACTATCCAGTTGCGTGAAGTGATTTTTTTTCTGTCAGGTTAAACACAACCCATAATGAAAACCATAACAAGAGGCTAACTTTGCTAGCTAGCGCTTATAAAGTGAAGCTAGTTCATGTTACGTCTGGAGCCATTTTCTCAGAGTTTTGATCTTTTCTCTTTAAATAATTATAAATCTCCATGGTCTAAAATCTTAAGAGCACAAACATTGGGTTTTAAAAAGTGTCAACAATGTAAATTTTAAGTAGTGACACAACACAAATAGCTCCTCATGCTACTTGAGTTGAGTGCAGAGCAGGTGCGCGACCGGTGTGTGTGGAGGGTCTTGGGGGAGGTGGGCTTGCGAAGGGGAGGAAGAGAGAGATGATTTTGGGAGCAACAGGTAAAACAACGCAAGCACAACGTTGTTGGAGATGTGCAAAAAATATTTCCAATTCGTTATGAGACCATGGCGGAGTAAATCAGACTCTGGCATTGACATTGTATGGGAAACACTGTGAGACTGATTGTATTGCTGTTTTGGATACCTTACATACAGCGGTATTTCAGATGGGATGGGATTTCAGATTTATTTCATATACACAGAGAAATAAAGACAAAGTAACACTGAAATCAGAAATGAGAGGCTAAGAAGCGAAGAAGTTAATGGAATGGAAAAGAGAGAGATGACTGTAAAAGTCAAAACACAGTTGGAGTTGGAGGGTTGCTATAAAAACGGGAATGTGTCCCTTGACATGTTGCCCTTTGTGCTGTTTGGCAGACAAGTCATCTGCTAATCAAAAAGATAATAGTATGAAAATGACACAACCCTCCCCCCCTTTTAAGTAAGGTTTTGCCTTGCATTTCTGTATTAAGCCTTTACATTTTTACTGCATGTAGTTAGTATCTGTTTTTGTTTACATTGTTTGAGTCTTGCAGTGATTTCAAATCCAACGCAAACAGAGGTGTTTGGCAGTTACTGTTTTACTTGTGACAGTCCCGATATCATTCCTGAAACATTCTCCCAGTCGCAACCAAACACTCGTTTTCCGGAAGCGATAAAACGACAAGGCGCCGGGGAAAACGTCAGGCTCGGGCAAGTGTGTGGAACAGAAATAAATGGCGCAGAATTGACACTTCAACATGCATTCCTCAAGCTAATGAGCTGCTGTTCTCATGTCAGTCTTCACCTTCACAACAGTGATTACCCCGTTAAAGAGAGCTAGGATGCCTGCAGCCACGCATGCTCAAACAGACATATATACACACACACACACACACGGCTGCCTCCTCTCCTCCATTACCGTGACAACAGAAAGAAGCCAGGGAGCACATTGTTGCTCCAATACCGATTAAAGATATTGCTAGCTGCAACTCACTGTCAGTCAGCACTGTTATTGTTTGCATGTAGAATCTCTGGTAAAGTCATTTGTTTCTAGTTTGCATTCCTTTTATTTAGCTGCTAAATGCATCTTTAATTGTACCAAGGGTCTCATTTAATTTTTACATGCTGTCATCTTAGCCTCTCAGGCTTTTAAATTTTCTCACCTGCGTGACTCTTCCTCTGTCTTCCCCTGTCTCTGTCGCTCCATCTGCCTCCTGCTTGTCTGAAAGCTCCCCTGTAAGCCCAGTGTGTGATATGAGGCTGATGATGGATCAAAGGTGTAGCTGACGGGAAGCCATGCGGATGTTTATCCGTCTGCTCTTATATTCATTCGACCTCAGGAACTCTTGCCTTGGGCTCTTTGCAGCTTATTTGCCAAATTGCTTCTGCAGGGAGCGGTGCGACTCGAGGCTCCTTTAGCCGCACCATTAGGACCCAATGATGAGATGACACCTGGAAGAGATTTGATCTGAAGTTTTTGGTGTCTGAAACATAAGAAGTTTATCATATGAGAAAATCAGCATTGGAATTCCAGTTATGTATTATTGCTTGTGGTTGTTTTGCACTCATATATTACATATTACAGCATCCTTCCAACAATATCTGCTGAACCAACCACAACAGTGTTCTCACTATCTAGGCACTCGTATTGACTGATGCAGCCAGCTGAAAACTAAACTCTTTGGCGCCTGACTGTCCGGTACCCTGAAAGATTTGCTGTAGTTAATATCTATCATCAACATATTCTGCATTGGGACCACATACCCTTTCTATACGTCAGCATATAGCCTCTGCCGGGCTTGTATATGTATGTGACGGATTATGTTAATCCGACAATGCATATTTTGCGCATCATTAATATTTACTGTAGCATCTGGTTTCTTTGTTCTTCCATGTGGTTGCTATCAGAATGCTGCGCCGTAAATACACTGTAGCACAATCATTGCTATTTTATAAAGCTACCAGTTATTTTATGATGCGTTTGTACAGAAATTTATCTGCCTTTTTTGCCTTTTTGAATATTTTATAAAGACCTCCTGTGTATTTTTGCCGCGACTTGTTATGAAACACCATAAAGGTTCTGCTAACCGCCTACACCATGATGTACTCTTCTTCATTCTTGTTTGTGTTATTAGTTTAATAAAAACGACAAGTGTAATGGTATGCTGTTGGAACAAATGAGTATTCTTTAGAATAAAGCCCTGGCATCCACTCTTGCAATTTGTGTAAGGTTGGTTTAAATGTGCTGAGGTTCCAACAAGAGGGCTGCACAATGGTCAGTACCCAAGTCCCCAAAGTGCTATAATGTGTAACAATGGATCCCTATTGCGGTTATTAGATTCATCAGTATTATTAATGGCCTATTGTGGAGCCTAATGCAGTATGGCCATTATATTACAAAAGTCATAATGGCTGAGAATATTCAGATGAGCTTGTTTGTCTTTGGTGTGCCGACTGGCCAACTATTGCTGTGTAGAGAGGTGGATAGATGGATGATTAGATACCAACAGTGTGCAAAAGGTACCGGTAACAATCAATCCAGAGAGTCCTCTGTCACATGCAGATGAGGAGCTGTACGGACTGATTGCCTGTGGCAGGAAAGATTTACAGGAAGGACTACCAAGTTGTGTGAGCCTTTAAGAGAAGGTACTCTGTTATCTGTCTATTACATGGTGGAGAAGATGGTCAGGGTTAGCCATGATCGATAGCAGTTAAGTCTCCTGTCTGCTGCCAGTTGTAGAGCTGTAGAGTTGTGAGTATGTGCTGTATATAAGGATACTTCTACCCACTCTTCATGACGTAAGTGTAAATACGTGTACAATTTAGTAGCTTGCCTGGAAGCAGGAGCAACCGTGCTGCCCACAGTTTTGTTGTAGCAGAAAGTTGGAGTTGCTCTGTTGGGAACTGATAATCCTCCACTGAATACCTGCTGGACCAATCAGATAGTTTGGGCGGGGCTTTATGCTTTGATGGACAGACTCTGATTGGTTGTAGGACTATCCAATTGCAGGCAGAGGTATTGCCAACTAATGTAATCCATATGGTGTGTTATCATGTATTCTGATACCTGTGGCATAGATCATTTGAAATATAAATTTGTTTTAATGACAGTATCAGCTGTCTTTTGATTGGCTGTGGTTCTCCCTAAGGCTGATAAAATGAGGTTCATGCTGAAGGAATGCTATTAGAGCATTATAGCATTTTGATGTGATGGTGGGGCGTTCTTTATGTGTGACCTCTGACCCATTGAGGCGATAATTTACGACGCATGCTCACCCCACCCTCCTGCTCTCCCTGAGGAAATCAGGCCGGATCTATGGCCATCATTTACATCTCCTCGAATTAAAGCAGCAGTGTGTAGTTATGGCCCCAGGCCTCATGAATCAAACTTTATTGACCACTTGGAGAGTTACAGACACCCGTTGAATACCAAATGCTGGTAAAAGGCCACGCGGCGGTGGGGGTGGGTGTGAGGTGGTGGGTATGTCTAGCAGCTGTGGAGGATGAAGGTGGGATTAGCAGCGCTACGCTCCATAGCTGGGATGAAACTGCACCGGCTGCTTCTCATAAATATGTAGATTACACTTCCAATAAGATTCTTTACAACCAAAGGGGATTAAAGCACACGTTAATATTCCCTTAAACAATAAATATGGGAACACGTTTGCCAAACAGATCAAATTACTTATTTAACATCTGTTTCTATGCAGATAAATAAATTGTGTTGTAAGAAATGGTTCGTGACAAGTCTTATAAAAGATATCATGGTGAGTTGTTCATTTGTAAAAATCTATTAGTCGTAGGTAAAGCACATTTCAGTTGTCAATAATCAAGAGTGGAGGTTTGATTTCCTTTAAATCAAAAGAGAAAGGAAAATGGATGGGTTGTGTTGATTAAATCTGCCTTTTACAAATGCAAGAAGCCGTTTCTCTTAATTAATGTTGTGAGTTGGTAAAGCAGCAACAACATAAAAACAAAACTCTTGGTTAATAACCTAGCATGTCAATGAAGGTCTGTTATTTTATGCAGGGTCTGACGGTTTCAGACAGGTAGCTTGCAAACTGTCATATTAATTGTTGCGCTGTCAAACAAAGAATTGCAGTCTTTGATTTTTGCGTTAGCTGTAGCAGACACACGCAGTGTTGCCAGATGTTTGATGGTTTCTGTCCAAAAGCTGTTCAAAAGCTATCACAACGCAGACAAAACCTACTGAAATGTAGGATTAGTATACTTCTAGCTACTACGAAGCCACCTGATGACGTCGTGTCACATCATTAATTGGCCTATTGAGCTTCTTTACGCTATAGAAAGCAGCACCTCCAACAATGAAGACAGACTAATCACAATAGAAATACAATACAAACATCTTCCTACAGTAGGCAAGGACACTGAATGTGCACACCCATGCACACACACACACAAGCGTAGCATCATTTGTGAGAACCTGTCTTTGCAGAACAGGCTGTGCAGTCTGCTGTAGTGGCTCAGGACATATAGATGCCCTTGTCTTGGAAGGGTTAAATGCACTGTAGCTAGGTATTCAGATATTTCCAGAGGTAACTCATATGTCATTAAATAGGAGGATAATATTATTTGTTTGCTCCAAAAGTAATATTAAAATGGTGGCCTAAATTGGGATTTTTTCTAACAAGCTGGCTGAAAACTACTAAAGTTTCTGAAATTGTCTGGAAACACGTCACATGTCTTGAACTTGGACTTTACTTAAAATTCCCCCCTACGAGCTGAGCTGAATACCATGAAGCTGCTGTCTTTTCAGAGTCCTGTTGTTGTGCTTGCTGGCTCACTGTCACACTGACACAAATTAGCGGGAAGCTTCTGCAGAGTCCTCGTGGTTGTTAATGGCAACACCTGTGCTTTTACTCCTATCAAAAGTCAGAATGTTTGCAATGACAAGGGGCTGTTGCAATATTTAGAAACAACCTTGCAGCTATGTAGTTTCTCTAAGTTATGCGTTTGCCATGTTTCTTCTGGAGGAGTAGGTTTAATTAGTTTTAGGAGCTGCTGTGGCTCAGTAGCTGAAGCGCGTCGTCTACAAACCAGAGGGTTAGCGGTGCGATTGTGAACGAGTGGGCAGATGTGTCATTGTGACTGTAAAGAGCTTTGAGAACCAGTTTGAAAGGCGCTATATAAATACGAGACCATTTTCCATTTATTACAAATTAAAGAAGTTTTGGAAATCTTGCTTTTCCAGACGAGCCTGTGGCTTGCCAGATGATTTCTTTTCCCTGTTGATTCTGTCCTTGCTTCACGGTAAGGGTGCTCTGTACCTGCTGTTGCTTGTCAGGCAAAGCAGATGGAGGATGACCTCTGGCCCCAGTGGCCTATATATAGGAGGGCATCTTGTCAGTGTGCGACAGCCAGCGTCAGCCAGCCTCTTCCTTGCAGCAAACAGAATGTGTGCCGTGGTGTTCCCTGTGAGCTTTCATTGTTTCTTTCATAATATTCAAGAAGGAAAAAAGAACAAATTAGCACTCATGCACTATGCATGAGTTTAGAAAGCCCCCCCATGTAATTCCACTGCTCAGGGAAATGAGGAAGTCTTGGAGCAATGCAGCTGTGCTTTTAGCAAGTTTAGCATTTCTGGGATGCAGTGTTATTGCCTAGACACAAATTTGTGGTGTATCTGGTCTTAGGAGAGCATTGGCTTAATTTTCTCCCTCACCTCACCTACTGCAGCAAATATTCCCTGTGCATTTCATGTTGTTTGAGGCATCCATGTAATGTAATGGAAAGGCATCCCCATGGTACTTGAAAGGAGTGCTTTTCACAGCTTACTGCTAGCAGCTAACACTCTGGGTTTCAGTGGAAAATCTTGTTGGGCTCCAGCGTTCAATTCATGATATCCCCCTAAGAACCAGTTCTGAGTTGGCAGCATATGACATGATTGCCCTTAAGTAACTGACAGGGTTGCCGTGTTACATGGTGCTCTGAGTGTTTAGTGGCAAAGAAGAACAATTAGGATAAGGCTGGTGTTAAAAGAAGAGATGAAGTCAGGTTCCCTAATGGCCTGGTGGTGTTTGGCTGGGGAGGGTGTTTTTTTTGTGCAGCCTTGTCTCACGGTGCGTTACCTTGAGGGATTATTGGAGTGTTTGACCGGCCAGCTGCTGTGGATGGATGGTGGCTGAATTGCGGAGCAAAGAATATAGATTTTAGTGACAGTGTAATCATGTCTGTGTGTACGTGTGTGTGTGTGTGGGGAGAGGGACTAAATGTAGCACTGTATTTGAGCTGGTGTGGCTCAGTTGTTCTCTGTTTTGCCTTCAGAACAAGGAACAGTATAGGTTTGCAATATGTGCGTGTGTGTGTGCACCATTGTGCTGCCGTGCATCAATGTGAACAAATGAAATCATGGAAAAACGTCATGTTATCGGTGCAAGCAGTGTAGACAAATAGCGGCAACAGTGCAAAGACAAACAATACAATACAGGTAGTACAAGACACTTGGGAGACAATGCACTTATAAAAAGACACTACACAACAACAGAGAGCGGCGCACCATAGTGTGTGCAAAGGATGCAAAGATGTGTGCAAAGGGCTGAGCATAAGTTATGATGTGATTGTGGTTGTGTGTATTGATTGTTGATCGTGACAACACACAGCACCAGTTCCACCCTCCAGAATAGTTAATGGATAAACCCGGTGTTCGCCAGCTCTTCATTAAGTTACAATTTGCAGCTCATCACCAATGTCATCATGATCCCTGTTCAGATACTTAACCAGTATTTTCGCTCTGAACGTCTGCAACTGCGGCCGCAAACACGAATGGAATCTGATATCGGCTGGTCCTGTTAGCCTCAGTTTTCAAGTTTCTTTTAAACACTTAAAGCTGTGTTATACTCTTTTCTGCTGTGGCCTACAGTACGCTCAATAGGCGCTTTGTGCTTTTATGTATATTTTCACATTCATTTCTGTAAATCTCTTACATGGACTTCCTACTGATTGAATTCTTTGAGACGGCGTGACGAGGCTTATGTGTTGTCTATTTGCATGTGTTTCTTGAGTTGCAGTGCGTTGCGCTCTCTCTGCCTCCACAGTTTTACCTTGTCTCAAAAAATGCAGTTACTACGGAGTCCATGCAAGACACTAATGGAGTTGAATATAAAAATGACACATCTGTTTAGAGCAGGGATGGTCAACACACTCGAAGTGGCTCTGAGATTAATTTTTGAAAATTATAATTTTGTCTTCTGCGGCACTGAATCAGTTGTAATGACACGGGTGGCCACTAGGAGGCGCCTCCAATGCAGACGCCGCCTCGCGCACGCTTCCACCGGGTCTTCTCTACCAGTGAAGAAGAGACGTTGAGTCGCTGAGAGCGGAGGAGAGAGAAAACTAGATCGAGATAAATCGTGTCTTTCAGGTGAAAGAAGATTATCTGCTCACAGAATGTAAAGGCCGCAAACCTATGGGCTTGGCCTGCTTAGAGACGTTATCTGCCGTGAAAGATTTCAATTTAAGTCGCCGCTACAACACGTTGCACAAAGCTAAATACGAGAAGTATACTGAAGCTGCAAGGGCTGCTATGTAGCGGACCTCAAATCAAAACTACGCAAACAGCGACTTTTTACCACTGCCCACTGCTGGTAGTGAGGTAGAGTGGGTATACAGGGAAAATGTTAAACTGTTTCTTAGTGTAAAAATGCACAAATTGATAAAAATAAACAACAAATAGCAGTAAGTGGTTAGTTTTTGTTTGCTTCAGTAAACACACACATATTCCCCCACAGCTTCCAGTTTACGCTAAGCTAAGCTAAGCTAAGTTAAGCTAACCAGATAATAAGTTTCTTCCTCAAAATGTCAGACTACCCATTTGAAAGGGAGTTTTGTTGTAGAGGCTGTTAATGTTTCAGTAGCACTCATGTGCCTTTAATAAAAATAAATATGTAAAGCATAAAGCCATGTTTTACTAAATTGAATCCCCGTCCAGAAGCAGTGATTACTACCAGGGCCAGTGATAAGAGCTAGCTGTTAAATAATAAATTAAAGACACATTCACAATTTGTTCATACAGAATTAGTCGTACTAGTGTCTGAGAGCAAAGTATGCAGAGACTGGCAAGTTCAGGGCTCCGTTCACAATCCCGCTATGCATATGTGTAAGACCTTTTGAATGGATGCGAGTAAACCGAACAGACATCTTGAACCCTTGTAGAGTCCACAGAGGGGCCGGCTGCCGACCCTGTGGTTATCTTTCCATGCTTGGCGCCGTCCCAGGGTGTGAGTTTACCCGACCTCAGCATGACTCAGTCCTTCCCCCCGCTACTTTTGGTGGAAAATAGGTTTGGAGGAATAGACAACAATCGAAAACAATCGCTCAGTGTAGAACAAACAGCATGTAGCAGAGGCTTTTCCTTTCCACTGTCTCTCTGAGCACCATGGCAACATTCACTTTGATATGCAGATACCCTTGCCATTTGTACAGTGCAGCCCCAAGGGGAATATTGACTTTTCCAAGAGGCAGAGAGCTTTTGCATTAATTGTGGAGCTAAAATTGTGCTTCTCTTTTTTTGGCCTATTGTGCATCTGATATTATGTCTCTTCTATCCCCAGATGTGGAGGGAGGACTGTTTGCTGGAGCCAGGGGTTGCACTCTGAAGAAGAAGAGAGCAGTTTCCTTCATGTGAAACCAAGAAAGCTGGAAGTCCTCATCAGTGATCTCTTTGCTCCAGTTATCATTATGACCCTCTCTCGGTAGCCTCAGGCTACCTGTTTGGCATCCTTCTTTCTCACAAATTCTCCCCTCTGCTAATAACGCTCAGAGACACATTTTCCTTTAGCCTTACAAACCACCCCCTGCAATGGATCGCCTGTGTCCGGGAGAAGGCGTGAGCCGGACACAGGCCCTCGTCGGCAAACTGTAGCCACCTGGATACTGTTCAGCTTACTTCCCGAGATTTTATTCTGGAGTTATTCTTTACCTGCACCAGGGATGGATGTACCGGAAGCGAGCAAGCATGGCAAGAAGTCGACGAGTCAAAAGCTGGAGGATCAGAAAAAGGTAGGCAAACCTTTCCCATTCTTCCTCCCTTTTCTGCTACGACACGCTCTTCTTTCATCTTCTCCTGCTGTTTGTGTGATGTGTTTCCGCAGAATGTATCAGCTTTGGTATTTGCTGTTCTCCAGTTGTACGTATGTGCAAGTCAAGGGATGAAAGTTTGTTTATCGCCTGGCTTGTTGGAGAACATGCAAAAAGGAGAACATGCTGGTCTTACTGCTGCCGTTGTCTGAATTCCCAGTAGTTCCTCTGCTCCATATCTCCTAATAGCTATTTATAAAGATGAGGGGAGTAAAGGTGGAGTTTCTGCCCCCCCCTCGGCGCCTCCAGTCTTTCATCTCAGCTCATGTGGCGTGGTGGTGGGCAGGGCCTGGCCCAGCCTCTCTTGAGAATACGTATTTACTCTGTTTGAAATCCTTTTTATGCTCTCCCCTCTGGGAACCAGGAAGGAATAACACGCTTAAAAACGAGACAAATAGTTTTTCTGTAATGCAATATCATGTAGTCTAATGGTCTCCTCTTCGCTCGTGGCAGTTAGCAGAGATGACAGTGAGATTAGCTGGACCTGGTTTTGGGTCTCGCTGTAAACGCTGTGCTTTGACCTGGGCGGGGTCAGATTCATCTGTGGTAACGGAGGCTGGATCGATGGAGAGAACTGAGGCGTCAGGCCGAGTCCGGGGTGTCTGCAGAATGTGGGATTTGAGGACAGCAGCCCCTGTCTTTCTGGTCAATAAAAAGCAATGGCTTGGCTTTATTTAGCAGAGCGCATAACCACACTAATGCTCAACGTCCACTTAGGTTCATATGTACACTCCAGTGCAATCCAATACATCTTTTCTGCCTTGAAGTCTACTCTTATAATGTCTATAATGTTCAGTTTCGACATTATTTTAGCAGTGATTTATTTATTTATTTATTTATAATCCCCCATGGCAAAGTTCATTGTCTGCTTTTAACCCATCCATTTTGGGGAGCACACTTGAAACAGTGGGTGACCATGCATGTGCCACCCAGGGAGCAGTTTGGGGAGTTGGGTGCTTGCTCAATGCCCCTCAACCTCAGGGGATTCAAACCGGAGACCTTACATAACCACTTCTTCCCAGTAATGGATGCTTCTGCTGTTCTCTTCTCCTTCTCTCTCCCTCTTGCTACTGCCTCCCACATTTGTTTCTGTCTCTACCTGGCCAGCCTCAAACACGTGCCCAACCCTGTATAAGTCTGGTTCTGCTTAAGATTTCTTCCCCGCCACGGTCGACTTAGTTCTTGCTCTGGGGATTTCGAGCTATGGCTTGAGACTATTTGCATTGTATTTGACGCTTTATTAATTAAATTGAATGCCAAATTGAGTACTGAACTGAATTATACTGAGGGGTGTTTCTAGTTTTCTGTCCCCAGATACATAGAACAAAAGGCAAAGACATTGGGTTTTAACAATGTACCCAATAGCTGAATATTATTTGCTTCTGGGCTTTTGTATTGCATGAATTAGACTATAAAGGTGTACTAAATGCTATACACACATCTATAAACGCAGTGTATCCAGTGCAAAAATGTCCATGGAGTTCATGCCTAGAAGAACTATTTTGGTGTCTGCATGGCCACCTGCATACAGACTAAGACAAAATACGCAACGTATACGCTGAATAGAAGGCTGAAAAAGATGCACACAAACACACAGACTGTTCCTCCGTCTCCGTCTCTGACCTGATTTCCTCTAACGAAGTGCTCTTGATAAGCGTAATGATTGCCCAGGCGAAGGACCGGGAACATCCGAGCACGGCAAACGTGCAGTAATATATCATCGCTGACATTTGTTGCACTATTAGGATCTCATAAAAAAAAAGATGATTGGACTTTATTATTATTATTTTTTTCTTCTTTTAGACCCGAGTGCATTCTGGGAGGGCTCTTTTTTTTGGCTCTTTTTTTTATTTAATTTTTTTTACTCTCCAAAGATGCACCGAGATGTGTTGCTGTTCCTGCTGCCAGGCAACAACGTTTTACCTCCATTCAGAGAAGGCACAGGGCCAGTGGTGAATTCCTGCCCTTGGATTTGTGATTAAGTCTGGGTGAATGCAAAGTTCTGGAGTAGAAGTAATAAACAAAAAAAATATTCCTTCAGAAGTTGGAAGGAGGTTCATTTAGATTAGATATAATCACACTGTGTTTAGTCTAAAATGCATGCAAAACTCTTCAGCCTTGGTAGCTTCCGCATAAATGTATTCCAGTCAGCAAGAGGGCCGTGAGTTGAGGTGGAAAAAGGTACAAGGACTCTTGCAGGAAGGAAGCTGAGATTGGAACTGAGCAAAGAGCGACATCAATAATTCATGGGGTTAGAGAATTGAATTGGCACACTTTGGCTGCCATTTTTGATTTGAAGACTTTTGTCCTGCCCTCTAGCATGTGGTGACTGTTGCCTTCAGGTAGGCGACAAAGGTTTTTGAGCGAAAAGAGCTTCCCAAGGTGAAACATTTTCAGAGCTTTACACGCACATGCATGTTGTAAAGTTGCTGACTTGTCTAATCTTCGTAGTCTTGGACACGTCTCTCAGCCTAGACAGTTGAAAACCTGCAGAAGAGACATGCTCTTCTTGCAACCCATGTTTGCAAAGGTGCTTATTTGTCCATCTTATATTTTGTGACCTGGTTTTCAGGTTTCACTGACATGCAAACCAAAAGTACAGAGAAAATGACCGGACAGGAGTTTAAGTTAGTTATTTTGCAATTATTTTTTGCTTACCTCTGGATGGTACCTCATCTGGATGCTAACTATGCCAGCAGCTCACTAACTTAGCTTAAAGACTCCTGGCATACTGACCTCCTTTCCGTAGCCAAGAAATAATGTGACACATAACCTACCCTGACACAGCTGTTTGTCAATTTTACACTTTAACATATTTGACATTTGATTAAACACTGCTAGTATGTTTATTCCACCGGGCGTGCAGTCTTTGTGCTACTCCAGCTAGCTGCTGGCTTGTATTAAAGTTCAGTCCTGAGCGGTGGTATCTGTCATCAAGGTTAGCGGTGCTCTTGCATCACAGCGGCTTTGGAAAAATGCATCAAGGTTTTTTCGGAGTTTGCAATTTATCTCAGTAGAAAAATAATTAGTATAATCTCTACGTGGGAAATGTAAAAAGAAAATCCCCAAAGTCCTGAACCAAAGCGGTAGAAAGCTGTGTTTCGTCAGCAGTCCTCTTCCTATCACCCTGCTAGTCTTTATCTTTCGCTCCCTCCAACACTCTCCTCTTTTTACCCTCCCACGCCTCCCTCTCTTTCCCTCCCCCACTGATTCGCTGTCTTTTTCCCAGATGGATAGTGCTTCTCATTTTCACAATCATGCCCCTCGAATGAGGAAGCGGTAATTACGACTGGACTGCTCACCTGACCACGAGGGAAAGTCTGGTTGTGAATGGCCAGGGAGCTGCAGCAGCCACATTGCTAAGGTGTCTCCTGGGCGTCTTCTCATCAGCCAGTCACTTGTGTGCTTTCTCTTTGCTATGACAGAGTTTATTTTTTCATTTCTACCAGTACACACCTCCAAAACTACTGTATATATATATGCCTCCTGCTTCGGCCATATATTACAGCTGGCCCAGTGGGGGGAGAGCCGTATCTTCTCTCAGAATTAACTGGCCGATCCCCTGTGGACTATCATTTGATGGACTGTTTTCAAGCTGTGTTGGGCCGGCTGGTTGAATGATGAGTGAATAATTTAATACCAGATTGGATTGTATTACTGGAATTCAACACATTCCATTGTATCATAGCACTGATGTCAGATAAGAGGATGCAGTGACAGTTGGCGAGAGCATATGCTGACTAAATAATTCATCTCGTATCTTCATAGTCAGATGTGCTCCATCCTGCGCAGAACTCCAAATGGCCACGTTTGGCATCCTATATATCATCGTAAAGCACGGAGCAAATGTTGAATTGTAAATAAATACATGGGACTCAATTTAGCGTTAACAGAATGGCATCAAGTAGGCTTGACCATCTGTTGCTTTGTCTTCTGCTGCGTATGGAAAATGCTTTCTGAATATGTGTGTTAAGTCATAGTCAACCCCAAACCCGCTATCCAGCTCAGATAATGGTACGCTGCCTTTTACGGAGGTGTGAAAGCTCCTCTGGAATCATTTTGTTCAGCTTGTTAGCCGTTTAAAATGCTACATAAATCACTTGCTCTCTACATATTTTACCACTGCTTTCTTAAATTGTGTTCTGGTTCGTTTGTGCAGCATCTGTCGTTTTGCGCCTGCGAGTCGAGCAGGATTGAGGCTTCTCCACTGTGCTGCTGCAGCTGCGTAACGTGCACGTGCTCCTATTTTTAGTTGGCACACGTCAAAGTAAGGAGACTGCTGTGCCCGTCACCAGCGGATAGCCTCGTTTACAGGCAGTAACCTGCTCGCGGTTATGACATCCTTGTTAAATTCACCTTACCAAGCAAATTGCTCTGTGACACTATGCCTGACTCATGTAGTTGGGACTCCAGACTGAAATAGTAACACTGTACAAGCTGCTCAATGAAATTTGTCACTCCTGTTGGCTTGAGGCAGGGCAGTGATTGAACTTGAGCTTGTAGCAATCTGCAGTTGTCTGCGATGAAAGCTTTCTTTATCTCTCTATAGTACCACTGTAGCCCTTTTATTTTACACCGACACATAATGTAAAAATATTGTTTAGCTTTACTGAGTTAAGGTAGATTTATACTGCAGCCTGCAACCGGTCTACGTGGAGTCTACATCCTAGCATTGCCATTTACTGTAAGCCACAAAGGACCCCATGGTGATCATGTAACACAACCATAGGATTTTTTACGCTGCGATAAAATAGTTTGGACATGTCATGAAGCCAGTAGACTCTTTGGGCTGCCTGCAGAGCTTCAGATGTCGGATTTAAGGACAAAATCTCCATCCAAGAATAAAATGTGGAAGAACATCTGCATCATATTTTAGATAGTTGATGGCACCCAAACAGGATTCTCAGTAGAGTGAGCCTTCTTCATGCAAATCTTTCTATATGCATGTACCGGTGGTAAAAGAACTCCCTAACCCGAAAATGTACACGCACTTGGCTGGAGATGGTACACCAGCAGCTCATTCCACAAAGTATTAGTGGGTTAAGACCACTGAATAAAATCAGAGGGAAGGCATGTCAAAACAGGACAGCATCACAAGCGTGGCATTCATGGAAAGAAGCCTCAGAGGCAAAGTGACGAGGGCGGCCATGTCCAGGTCAGACAGGGAGCGAGCAGCAGAAAGACAAAGATAGAAGGAGTTGCCAGAGAGAGTTAGAGGAGAACATAATGACACCGACCGAAGACGGAGGAGAGCGGGATGGGCAAGAGCGGAAAAACTGAGTCGGGGAAGATTAAGGGTCTGGGCAACGAACCCTGTGACACTGCCGGGAAGCTGACATGCCGCTCCATCTGCATCTCTCATTGATGCATCAGCCCGGACGGAGCCCGAGCACTGAGCTAAGCTATCCTGACACGGAATCACAGCTGGGTGGAGAAGCCATACGTTTTTCACTTGTCCTTACAGCCAGCTGTTGGATGTGGCGCAAAAAAAGTGGCACAGTGGCACAACTGTGGCGTCCTTGTAGAGTCAGAATAGAGTCAGAATAGTAGTTACAGCTGTATTCATTAAAGCAGCAACAGTACCTGTGAGGCAGGTAATATTTGTGAAGCTTTGTTGATTACTTTATACTATATTTATATACAGTACACACACATCTTTATGTATGGGATTTTGTGGATGTTGTTGGTTTGCAGAATTCCCACAGATCCATCTGAATCCAAGCCGATGATTGTATGTTTTAAAAATACTTTTACATTTGATTAGAAATGTAAACAGCTTACTTTTGTATTTGGTGTTGTATATACTTGCGCAACTGATTCGGAGTTGAGCAACTTGCTGTGGACCACAACACAGACCGCCTTCTGTCGAAATGTAAATAAACGAAGCGAGAATTAGACAAAGATACTTCTAAATGTATCAAACGCCGATTTCCCCAGATTTGCCAAACCTATTTAACCCCACATAAACATAACACAGAGCGCCGGGTGATGTGCGGTTGGAGAGCCGATCTGCAGATGCGCAATCTGTTGTTCACTCCTAGAGCATGTCTTGGAGCTATTTTTGGTCACTCGTTTGTTATTGCACCATGCACATGCAACACTGTTGGCATTTTGGGGTATAATTAAAGAGTCTGTTAAGTCAGCACACCAGAAATATACAATCAATTCTGCATCAGAGGGAATTTATCTGGGCTCCCCAAAATACCGCAGTATGATAAATTATACTACAATTTAATTACAGCTACAGTTTTGTTGCTAGATTTGCCAACTATAAAAGATGTGATTGTGTATTAATATAGACGTCTGGGTCTGACCATGCTTTAGCTTTAGCAGAGCTACTGTATGTTAGCTAACTGCATCTAGGACCACGTCCTGTTAGAATGGCTTTTCTTCCATTTGATTTTGTGTTAAAGAGAAAGCAACCCATCCTTTTTGTATACACACATAAGGTAGTGAACACACTCAAAGCAGTGGGAAGCTAGGTATGGTGCCCCCTGGGATCTCAGGGTGTCAGGTCCTTTACTGAAGGGTTACTTCAGCCGTGGGTGCAGAGAGGAAAGGGCTGCCTGTTCACTCCACTCTTGCACATTTCTCTCCACCGCTCCTGTGGTTTGAGCTGGTAAACCTTCCAGTGCCCGACCCACTTCTAAAATCGCTGTGTCGCGGCTGCCCCCTGCAAAGCAAAGCGCGCAGGGAAACAATGATGATGAAAACCACTTGTTTACTGCTGGCGTCGCTTTTAACCGATGCAAAACAGCACTGGGGCGCCACCAGGTACAATCGTCTTGTGGGGGAGTCGCCTTTCTGCCCCTGTCCCCACTGTTTGTCTTTACACTTCCATTTCCTTTAGCTTCTTATCTGTGTACTCTTTTTCCAATAAATAATCTTGACAGTCAAAGCAAATTGATCCAGTCATCCTCAGCCATGTATGTTTACTTGCAGTCAGACTAGCCACACAAGGCTAGTTTGAAATCATATTACATAATTCACTCAATCCAATCAATGGCATTGTTTTTATCTTACATGGTGCATGTTACTGAAATGAGACTGCAACCCTATTGACTGAAGTTTCCACTCTGAAATCAAAATCGATCCTCCTAATATCTCTTAGGACACCGTCTTAAATCCCACCGTGTTTGGACATGGTTATAGTCGAATGGGGAATACAGATGGATTGCCCTCACCTGCATGCGGCATGTACAAGCACACCGCGCGTGTCTACATCTGCCATTAACCTCTGCTGAAATCCTCTCTTTGTGACGCGAGGTCGTTTACAGCCCAGTATGCTGAAATACCGCCCTTGTCGTAAAAAGCTACAAGGCCACAAACAGGGTGCAGGGTGTTCAAATGGAATCCCATTATCCCTGCACGAGGGCTAACACCCTGTGAATAAGGGATCTACTCTGTAACGATAGTGTGAGCTATATAAATGGTAATCATCTCATAACTTGGGAGCTGTAGTCAGAGATGGAGTCGTGGAGCAGTTATGAAACAAAGGCAATGTGGCGTCTTGGAAAAGTTAAACGGAACAAAAGATCTGAACTTTGAATATGAAATACTTGATTTTCAAACCCGCCTCGGTGTGTGTTCAGATGTCGCCGCACCAGCAGTAACACAACCCTCAACGGCGCAGTCTAGAGGGAAACACTTGACATCAGAGTGAGCGTGTCTCTGCAGTGTGCTCCACTCTATTCTCCTGCCTGATGATTTCATCGGTTATAGCTTCGTATTGTTCTCATGCATGGACCTAGCTTGCATATGTTTACGCTACATGTAGATGTTTCATCCATTATGCATGCTCACTTCACGGCGCGTAGTGATGTGCTCCTTAAGTGTGGATCTCATGAAGAAGCAAGCTGTCAGCGGTAACAATGCTAGTGTGAGTGCACCTGTATACACGCCGGTGTGTCTGGGTGGCATCCAAACGGATTGTGCTTAGATCCAGCCCGTGACTGTGAGGGTTCATCTGACACACATGGCGGGTGAGGAGGTGCCGTATTATCCCGGTGATCCGGTGTGCCAGCGTCGCCGTTCAGCCTGTTTGACACCCCCTGCACCTTTAATGGCAGATAACAGGATTATCAGAACAGCTGGCTTCCTAAGAGGGGCCGTGGCGCCGGCAGGGTTTTGAGATACGGCCGCTCACTCATGAGCGATGCGGGCCTGTGCCACGGTTGTGTGTCAAAACATGGGATCGGCGCAGCGTTTATCCCGTCAGCGCCACGTGCTCACACAGTGCGACTTGTCTCTGGGTGCTACGGCCCCGGAGACTAATTTATCGTCAGCGCGGTTAGCTGGTTTAATTTGCAATTTTATTTTGGCTGATTTATGCTGCACTGAATCAAACGTTTGGCCATTTCTCCGGCCTTATTAAACACTATGTGTCCGGCCGTTTCTTTTTTTTTTTCAAATGCGATCACGCAGACGGGATTCCGTTGGAGTGAGGATGAGATGTGCTCATGGACGCCACGCTGAGAGACGAGCAGTGATATTCATGGATGATCGCTGTAGTGTGACTTGTCCATCTGCTCTGCTGAGTGCGGTTCATTTTCAGTGCTGCACACAGAAGTTGCTGTTTTTTTTTGAGGTCATGCTTTGCAACTTGTTGCTTCTGTCCAGGAAAGTGTCAAGTTGCTGATGCTTTAATTTATACTCATAATTATATAATTATGAATTTATCCATCTATCCATCAGTTGTCAGTATTCAGTCACAGTCGCACTTACAAGTGATTTAAGAGAGTTTGTAGCATTAACACAATTTTCTCCACTGAGAAAAACACAGTTAAACATACTGCAGTTATAATATTCAGAACAATCCTAAAACTGTATTATAAAACAAAGTTTGTCCTATCCAGCTGCTTCCTGTAGCGTTCACGTCTCTCTCTCAGTGTTGGATCCCTCATAGCACACAATGAATTATTAAAATGCTGCAATCGCTGTTTTCATATGCCAAGGTTAGCGTTTTACTTGTCAGATGTGGTAATTCATGTGCCAAACGTTCGGATGAAAATGGAAAAGAATCACAAGCGAGGAAGCCGCTTCACCTTCCTGTCGCTGAGTGATGACACAGTGACATCTTTTTTTCCCCGTCCCCTCCTGAAACATGCATATGGCGTCTATAGCGGCACATTGAATAAACATGCTGGAGAAGTGGCAGGAAGGTTAAGGAACGCGTCGGCTGCATGTGACAGGCTGACAGGGGGAGAACGGCTCTGAGTTTGATTGCGAGAAGTGAAGGTAACACCCCGGACTGCATGGTATGGAATACGGTTTAGAATAAGGGTCTGTTTATGCCATGTGAAGAATCTGCTGTATTGTTTGGCAAACATGGAGACTCGGTGCTTCTTTTTTTCTTTAGAGACAAATTTAGAAGCTTTTATTTATTTATTTTCCGTCGGAATTAATTGGAGTTGAGTCCAATTATTAGCCAAAAACGCTTGATTGGATTTCTTTGGGGAAACAAAACAAAACAAAACACAACACAATATATAGCCTAAACTAACTAAACTTTGAGCTGCTTCGTCTGTGTCATTTTAGTTTTTGACTGTGCAATTGAACTACACAAGCCTTACTGTGCGTTTTTTTTAACCAAATCAATTTAATTCTGTGCAATTGTTTTTGTCTAGCTTCAATTTAAGTCTTATTTACATAGCGTCAGTAACAGTCGACATTGTCTCAAGAGGCTTTTCAGAACTCACTGCCTTTCATATAGTCCACATTTTTAAAATTTGACATAAAAGAAAAAGAATTGTAAAGCATTGTGTTTCATAGCTGTGAACCATAGCTACTGCATTAATGAGACGCGACAGCAGCGCTTTCATGTTAGCAGTGTGAAGTTGTTTGGATATAATGTGAAGTGAGTTTTTTGAGGGATGACGGCAGCTTTGGAAACTTTAGCAGCATGAGCTTGCATGAACACTTTTGGGAAAATAATGCACACCGAGTAAAAAAAGTGGTAACATCCTGGGCTGAAACTGGTTTAAATGCCAAAAACTGCAGAGATTTTCCATCTTTATATACAGTCTATGTTAAAGATGTTAATGTATTTTTAACAGCGTAGGTGTTTAAAAAAGGAAAAAGAGAGAGTGACTTGCTATCGCACTGGTGTATACTCAGTATATCAGTATCGGATCTCTGCAGTAAGCTGTACATCTGAAACTCTCAGCCTCTCCCCACATACTCTTCACACAAGAGCTGTGTGCCCACAGGTTGGTGGAGTACGTCTGCTGTATCTTCTGATTTCAGTACAAGTGTCTGCTCCATTCCAAACCATGATTATGTGTTTGCCTGCAAGAAGGAAATGTGTGGGTGCATGTCTTGAGCTGATGTATAGATTGGACTATGTGCGCATATGGCTAAACTGTTGATGGCGTGGCTTACACGCGCTCCCTTGGCCTTGTAGCTCTTGGTAGCAGCATGCACAAAGAAAGCAAACAGAAATCTTGCGGTGTAGTTGCAGCGAAAGCTCGACTCGGCTGCGCAGGGAGGGATAAAAACAGAGAGAAGATTAAGATGTAGACAGAGAGATGGAGACGCTGCAATATGTCACAAAAACCCTGCAACAGTGGGAAAGTGTTTGTATAGGCGAGACCAGAAGATGGGAGAAAATGCACAGTTCCACAGTGTTGGGGTCAAGATTTTTCTTTTTTTTTTCTTTCCCAGGGCGGTTCCTGTGGTCACGCTTTCGCGGAGCCCTATTGCTCCATGGGAAGAGCCCTCAAGGTCACAACAAACAAGGCCCTCGCACAACCACATAATAAGCATTTCCTCCGCAACATGGCCGACTGATCACAGAAACCAGAGCTTGGCCTTGGATTAAAACGCTCGCTATGCCCCTTCAGATAAATACGCTGTCTGGAGGAAAGCTATGTTTCCCATCTCTAATTCTGGTTTCATACATGGGCTCCTTGGCTGAGGGCTGGTGTGGTTCTGTTCCAGTCATTTGGGCAACGCCGTGCTGTGGGTTGTTCCTACGCTGGGAATTACCAAAGTCAAGCATTTAACGTTGTAATAATTCATTTAACAATAAATAGTTAATCCAATAAATGTATCAGAGATCATTACAGTGGAACGAGTTTTCAAAAGTGATTTCTAACCTGATTCTCATTGTCGACTTAAGCTGCTTTTGAGGATTTCCTGTGTGTATTTAGAAAGATTAGGGTGAAGAAAGCAAATACCTCACTAACCTTAGAGTTTCTTTAATTCTGCTGTGTCATGAATGAAGCTGAGAGGGAAGGACATCTGCAGCTACGGTGATCTGGGACATAGTAAACGTCTGTACTTCCTGGTATTCCTAGGACCCTTCTACAGACTGTGGCCTCTAGTGCACATTGTTCGAAGCAGTGCTCTGTTTTTTTTGCTGCCTTTAATTATAATGGGTAAATGCATCAGGTAAACTGCTTGGTTATATAAATTATGATGTAGCTGAATTGGTTTAGTGTTTTTAGTGTTGCAGTTGACTGAACCTCCTTAACTGCGCTCAGCTCGGTTCATTGGTTGTGGAACAGAGTGTGACTGCTGCGTTCACACCAGTCCAAATGAACCAAACTAAACAGTCCCGGTTTCAGAACTGATGTGGCCCTTTGTGATGTATTTCTCTTCACGTACACATGCAACACTGCAAGTTTTTACGAACTGCTGCACCAACTGTGTATCTCAAAATGCCCGACTCCTAATATTCAAATTTGATTTCTGACTCTTATGCAGTTCCTTTAGCCTCATGCTAACAAGAGGATGTCGTAGCCGTATGCATGCCATCCCATTTGTCCCATCCTCATTGTTCATGAAATATGCCAGGTGTGGCACATACAGAAACAGTGCCAGATGTGGAGGATGTGTTTTCAGTCCCAAGAAGCGTGTACATCAGAGTCTTCTAATGGTGCATCTCCCCTACTTCCTGCTGGCTCCTACATACATGAATGGCATTTGTAAGCACTTTGTTACGCAAGTAATGAAAGTGCTATGAAGGTGCAAAAAATTTGCTCTTCAAGAAGGACTTCAAAGCCGGATAATGCAATTCATTTTGGGGCATTTTTTTATTTTTAATTTCATCTTGGACTTTCCTTTCATTTTGACTTTCCCACTGCGCTACAAATGGCCGGCCTTTTTCCAGCGGAACTGGCCTATCGAAAAAGCATACGGACAGAGTCGAGTGCGCGTACCGCCGCTCGGTTTTAGTTTCAGCGGGGAATGAGATGAAAACGAAGGTCTGTGGTGGTAAAAAAGATTTGCTTTGATTGTAATGAGAAACCTTTCCCAGTGTGTCATTTTCTTTGCCAGTCCGCATCTCTGTACCTGCTTATTTAGAGAGCGATTCTTGAAGGCCTTTTTGAGAGAAAGGTGCCAAGCCCTCGCAAGAAAATTACACTATTTTGTGGTGTAACTCTTTGTCCTGGAAATCATAGTATGAAACAGACTTTCTAGAAATATTTGGAATGATTAAGAAATAATGCTATATCATCAGAAGACTCATGTTTCCAGTCTGGTGGTAGACATCCGTAAATATCCAATGCACAGGTCAAACATTTGATTGCATGCATACTATGCCAGCTTCAGTGCATGCTCCATCCC
>JASGAT010359743.1:0-12187 GCA_030220025.1 Chelon auratus | reverse complement strand
ACTTATACTCCGGAGCGACTTATAGTCCGGAAAATACGGTATTTCAAATATAGGTTATCGCACTAAAAGTGATATTCTTATCAATATTTTTTCTTGATAGACTGGCGACCTGTCCTAAACAAACAAAAAAAGCAGCGTCAGATATATGCAAAGATACAAAATCATTTTGGTTCCTACAACCCTTTTGAAATTGTAGTATACATTGCGTGTGCGTTGTGTTTTGATGGCGATCAAGAAGTGCACGGGTATCGGCTTCCTGTGTCCTCGTGCCCCTGAATGCATTAGCTTTGTGATATCTGAGGAGTAGGTTCTGTTCTCCGCTGACACACTGTCGGTCTGCGTTATCTTTGCAGTTCCACTGAGGCAGGACGAGACGGAGAGCAGTAGCTGTACGCCCCACTCACATCTAACCACTAATGGGCAGGATTTAAAAAGGGAAAGCTGTGACCTGCATCATCTGATTATGCATGGAGAAAGTGTGTGAGTGTGTGCGTGTGTGTGTACATAGGGAGGGCTGGGCAAAGTTTTTCTGAGTATAATTAGAGCCTGATTAGTGTTGAGATAAGCTTAGCCTTTCAAATGACCCAATTACTGGATGCAAAGAGGGTAGAGGTTATTTTTGCATTTTCTCTCTCTTCCTCTTCCTCCGTCCCTGTCATATACACACATGCACGCTCAGACACGAACACACTCGCACTGATCAGAGTGGAGGGTGTGTATTTTTTAATGGGCCAATATGTTGTATGAACAGATGTCACGACGGCGGGCTAGGGGCCGAAGCAGAGAAACAGACCACTGAGACTGTCAAGGAGTGGGAAACGGACCACGTGGGACCGGGGCTAATTATAAAGTTACCTAGATACCTTTACAAAAAAAAAAAAAAGCTTTCAAGCAAGCCTTCCTGAATTTGTTAAACAAGTAAAGCACCACTGAAGGTGCTTCAGGATAATGAACATTGATTTTTCTTTCAACCTTAAGCTTTTTGCTTCCCTGTTGGACCAAGCGGACAACACCACCACGTTAGAGCTCTTAAGGTTAAAGAGTGAACAGTTCCTTGTCATAATGTGAAAATAAAAGGACTGCAACCAGTGGATTTGTGCTTTTTAGTCCATTAACAATACTTATAGCAAGGCTAATTTTGAATACTTGTCACTGGTTATGTGCTCAAGGACACTATGAAAATTTGAGTGAGCTCTTGAAGATGTTTGCATTCAGATGGTGTTTTAACAAAGGACAGATGGCAACCAGGCGTACATTAGCAGCTTCGACAGCTTGTTCGTGACAATCAAAGGCATTACATCTTCCAAAAACGTTATGGAGCACGTTTAAATCTTTGCTCTGTAAAGTCTTTGGGTTGCACACTGAAGGAGCCGCTGCCCTTTCTGATATTTCGGCTTGAAACATAAATATTTAATCAGCTACTGTGATTGCTGCCAATTGATTTCTGCAGATGACCCGAGCGATCGATCCTTTCCAGTCTAATACATGTGATTGGTAGCACAGTAAATCAGAAGCGAGGTCGTTCATTTAAATGCTTTAATTCGTTAATAACCAAGAACGAGTAAAGGACAGAAACGTAGAGTAGCCTAATATATTTTTGAGTTGTGAAACATTTTAGAAATCTGCAATATTTTTTTCTACTTCTAACCATGTTTCAAAGTTTTTGCTACCTTAATTCAGACACCCTCAGGGATCAAGGTAAAGGTGTAGCCACTACCGTGTCTGTTTGAAGAAATCAATTGTTACTCCTACTCTGCCGGAGATTTGCTTGTGTGATTTTTGTTCGTTCGTTTAGCGGTGGCAGGAGTGTGACTTGGTGTAAAAGAAACTTAAAAAGACTACAAAACAGTACTTCCTAGGCCACGGAGAAATCAGCGGTGCGGAGCCAAATGTATTGACCTGATTTGTCTCCGATATGAAGATGGATGTAATGGGTATGTGCTACATTACATGAGAGGGGAGGATTATATGGTGCAGAGATATTTCAGCTGTGTCTTTGAGGCAATGACGCCATTTAAATCTCTCATTAACTCTGCCAGAGATTTATCACCATTTGAATGAGCAACGCTAAATGATCTTTGGGATTATGCTAAGCTAAATCAACCACTAACAAGAGAGGAGCGTCGTCTATGCCGGGTGTGTGCGAGCGAGCCGCCGTCCCTCCTGCGCCCTTTCTTCGCCCTCTGTAAATTTGGTTCCTATTTTTCTCTTCTGCGTTTAAATCCGGCCACTGCTGCCTAATTAGGGTTGATTGTGTGCGTCTGTATGCGTGCACTTGGAAGATCGCGCGTGTTTTAGCGTGACTAAACGTTTTCTCTCTGCAAGTGAGTGTGTTACGTGTTATCAATTTGCAAGTGCTCGTCTGACTCAGAGGGTCATAATATTAGGTGGCGATCCACAGGAAGTCACAGCCGTGTTCTGCACAGAGCAGACACACATTTACACACCTACCCATAATGGTCCGCGCTTCGCAGTCGATCCCTGTCATCCCCGTCATCCTATTTTAGCTACAGCCGCTCTCTCTCTCTGCTCTCTTTCCCTCCAACACCGCCGCTCCGTGCCTCTCTCCTCCTGCCTTTGCTTTCATGTTTTAAGAGCTCCTCATTCCCTTTGAGAAAGATCTTGCCCATTCCTCCCTTCCTCTCCTTCTCCCTCCCTCTCTTACAATCACCACTTCCTCCTTGTGTTAGCCAGAATGAGTGGCAGGTGTCTCTTCCAGATGTCGTTGTTGTTGTTGTTGGGAGGCAGACTGACAGGCAGCATGTGTGTGTTTGTGCTGTTTTTCTTTTTCTTTTTTTTTTTTATTTTCTCTCCCCCCTCTTCTTTTCTGCATTGTGTTTTTGTGTGCACGTTATGACTGCTGTGGAGGAATGAGAGCAGGAGAGAGCGAGAGAGAGAGAGAAGAGGGAGACGGCTCTCGTAATTGAACCCTGGCTGTGCCTGATGAAGCTTTCAGCAAATATCTAACCAGGGAAGCTAAGATGAGAATTTAGACAAACAACCGGTGGGGAATGGATGCGGAGACATGGAGAGCAAAAGACAGAGAGAGTTTTGATTAAAAAGGCATCACTCGCTGAAACAGACAATTACTGGCATAAAGTGGAAGCTGTGCATACTACCCCAGAGGACGAAAGGACATCAACACCTGTGTGATGATGAACCAGTCAGGCTGGGATTATAACAGAAAAAAAAAAAACACTGTGAACTACACTCTAGACTCAGAAAGCCTAGAATGACATTATTGTTCATTCGCATGCTCCTAGCAGGGTCTCATTTCCACAGGTGGGAAGTTGTTTTACCAACACTGTTGTGTTAATGTGTGTTATGGTCAGAAACAACATTCGGTCAAGGTAGTAAAAGCTCCGAGCATTTAAATATATAGGACAAGGATATTATATATGGTTTCCCACCCCATAGTAATGACACGAAACAAAAATAGTTTAGGAACAACTCAAAAAACATAAAAAACAGCACAAGGTGTTGACCTGACTTCCAAATTCACTAGATCCC
The DNA here is from genome assembly GCA_030220025.1 of Chelon auratus. Classification (NCBI taxonomy): domain Eukaryota; kingdom Metazoa; phylum Chordata; class Actinopteri; order Mugiliformes; family Mugilidae; genus Chelon; species Chelon auratus. The sequence goes on along the minus strand of JASGAT010359743.1, from coordinate 8,677 downwards.
AAACTGATCAAGTATCTGCAGGATGATCCTCAGAGGCCCCTCCCCTCAACCCAGAGGACCCAAAGACCAACATTCTGTTGCTAGACACCACAGGACACCCTCGGAAGTCCCGTGTCCATTCTCTGATGACCTACACAGTATTAGGAGGGTGGTCATAATGTTATACCTGATCGGTGTACATATTGACTCAAAAGCATGGTGTTAAGTGCAGGAGAGAGATGGACAGGAATCCTGCAAGCCAAATCTGGGTTAGGCTTACCTAACGTCATGATTCAACAAGTTGCGTAGCAAAGTTTTTGGCAATTTTCCGTGGTGATGTTTGTTGCGACTTTAGGGGTGGCAATACAGGTGGGCGTTCTCAGGGACAATTTTTTTTTTTTTCAGATTATGCCAGCATCACATTAACGTCCCAAAAATATTGATCAACTGTACCACATATTGTTCATTCTTTTGGCATAAGGTTGTTTTTTATGCTTTCAATTGGATCCCTGTGGTTCTGAATCATAATGAGGCAGTGTACATAGACAAAAACAGACATTTTTGAACATATTGGCAAAAAACAAAAATAGAATAATGAAACACATCCTCGGTTATGCGTCATTAGGGATTTAAAACATCTGTCATTTCACAACATTAAGAATTTGTAAGTACCCATTATGCTATTATGCTAAGTGTTTCTGAGAGCGAAAGCTAGTCAAGTAGCCACTGATTCCTGCTTCACTTTGCTTTCCGCTCGTGCCATTTCTACCGAGTCATTGACGGCTCTCATGCACTCTGTGATGAGCGTTTGTCCTGCATTACGGAAAGCAAAGGTCAAGGCAGCATCATTGCCCTCTCTTTCACGGGTCTAATTGTGATAATGGCAAAAAGACAGACTTAAAACTCTCAGCAACTGGGTTAATCTTGTGACATTAGCTCAGCGTACGGTAGGTTGCTCCATGATACGAATCAGTAACTAATGGGTTCAGGTTAAATCACAGATGGGGCCGACAACAATGCACTTTCCTCATTTAACGCAACATACCCTCGTACACAAGGCAGGTCTTTAAAGAAACAGCCTTCTCAGTTTGGTGTGGACTTCACAGAGACTTGGCCTCTGACCTCAACCCAATCCAGCACCTTCGTAATAAATTGTAAAACACGACTGTGAGTCGGATCAAATCGCTCGAGTCCAACCTCACACAGGCCTCGCAACTGGGCAAAAATTTAGCAGATTCATTTTTAAGGCATCTAAGCTTTTATTATTGACAGCGGAGAAATGACAGGAACCGAGGGAGCAAACGATGCAGTAAAGGTCCTTGGATGGGCTCAAACACCAGATTCTGTAGTTCATGGACAACGTTTTAACCCACAGTTCATAACAAGTTCAACAGCGGCATGCATTGTAGGCGTTGGATCTGGATTTATTCTATAATGTATTTCATTAATATTAAATGAGCGTTAAATAAGCATTTCTTTTTTGTTTATCCCACAGTCAAGCAATCCAATTTGCAATTGATTTAGGACAAGCAAATGTAAGACAATTAGACTGTGGCACACATGCTGATCTCTGCCTTTGTTCAACAGAGCACCTGGCTTATAAAAATCACTAAAAATATCTCAGTCATAAGAAGGTGTTAGGTATCAAATGGGCTTTAAAACATTACACCCCATTCACCAGACATTCACACCAGGCACAAATCACCATAATGGAAACTTGATTCATTTTCCTATTTAACGGCAGTTCGCGGGGAAATGCGTCATAAAGGATTACTGGTGAAATAGATTTTTATGTACCTTGACGCGGTTTACTGGGAGTTGTAACAGGTTTGAGACTTGGCTTAATGCCAGCTTGATGCCTCAGCTAATTGCTAGTTTGCAATTAGTTGACTGTTTATGTATTCCAGCGCTAGTGGAGATGAAGGCAGATGAAACTCGGCAGTGAATCCAAGGATGTGCTGACTTCGAGTTATTTGAAAACATGTTTTCAATATTTGGGAAATGATGTCGATGTGGAGTGTTTGTACTGCACTGTACTTGTACTGTACATATAAAAAAAACTAACAAGAGCTTACACTTTCTCTAAATGTTTATTATATCAGAACCCTTTTCTTTTTGTACCAACTTATTATCAGAAGAAGTCAAACTCAAATGGAGAGAGATAATTCCATGTTTTACAAGGCAAATGATAAATAAATAAATAAAGTGTCTGAACGCCTGGATGCTGGTGGGAGAAGCGCTGCCCCCGGTGTCAGAGCCATATGGCAGTCAGCAGCTCTTCCATCTAACATCATCCGCTCCATCTCTCAATCTGTAAACTTTAAACACCCACAGTTAATCTGCAAGCAGAGACGAACACGTTTCAGCGCGCATTTCTGCCAAATGTGAGACTCGCACACACACTACAGTGCACAATGAGGAGAGCCGAACAGATAGAGGATATAATTGGGGAAGAATAAAAGGTGCAAAGGGGAGGAGGAAGGAAGTCAGATATAAAGCAATGATGAAAATACAAAAAGAAAAAAGAAAAAGCGAGACTGCAGGGGTAAACAAAAAGACGACGAGGGAGCCAAAGCAATTGGAAATGCAAACTAACGCTAGAAGCACTATCACAAATATGTGTCAAGCAGACTTTCACTGAAGACAATTTGTATGGAAAAAAAAAAATAGTAATGGGACCAATGGGAGCATCCTATTGGTGAGTCTGACACTTTAAACTTAAACTAACAGTTGAGAAATCACAGCTTTGATCTGTGACAGAGCTGAGGGTGAAACACTTCAAAATAGCGCGTTAAACGTATTTTACCAAGACACCAAGACATACAACAAAATGATGAACGCTCCTGCCATGTTTTCACTTAAGAATAATAATTTATAAGCTCAACAGACTTGTGTTCAAGTGGGTTCAGTTCACGCAAGTGATGCTCACTGAGAGCCACAAACAAAGGTACAAGGACACAATTTCACAGACATACACACTCATATTAAATAGTAATCCTGTAGCTTTAGTTTAAAAATTACAGGATTTATGATGCCACAGAAAATCAATGTTACACTTGATTTAATTATTTATTTATTTTTTAAAAAAGAAGCTGCAAAAGTGTGGAAACTCTGACTTGATTCGTCTTTTTCTACATCACAAACACCTTCCGATTTGAGCGTTTACACTTTTGACATTCACTCTGATTAATAGATATTTTACACATTCACACACAATATAGCATATAGCAGCTTTATACCTAATTAACAAGCACAGCAGGTGGGGCAGAGCAGCACACGAAGGCAGCGCCGTGGAAGAAATGCAAACATTCTGAAGAAAGGAAGCAGAGAAGCGTGAAGCAAAGGGCAACGCAGATGGAAAGATAAATCAAAAGGAGTAGCGAAAAGGGGCAAAGAACAGAGATGAAAATCATTTTGATGTCCTGCGAGACTGAATACCCACTGCATGTTATGGCTTGTAACAAAACAGCTGAGCAATCGAGTCTATAGGCAGACTGAGAAAAATGAAATCAGTGAAACGGATGGAAGGAGGAGATGAGGAAAGAGAGGGAGAGGGGAAACCACAGTGGTCGAGGGCTGCACATGTGCACAGAAATGTTCGGCATGAGCATCAATAATAAATGCGAATTGATCAGTTTAATATTCAGTATTCGGCCCTGCACCAGCCATAGAGTGGGTCGTCAGTGCAAAACACATGTCACATGCCCAAACTAAAAGACGAATGAAAATGTGTTTAAAATGATGTTCCATGTAATTTCTATTAGATGGAATATCACACATGTAAATAATTTACCCCGTATGATAAACTTGAATGAAAAGCCTAGAAGCTGACAGATAATACATTAATCATGGTGTCATTTGTCAGTGTTGTTTAATGTGCAAGAAATAATGTTCCAAATGGTACTTAGTAGAGTGCACAATTAATTTAGATATATAGTAACGGTATCCAGTGTTCCTGCATCTCAGTCATCCAGGTCATGGTATATCCAAAAAAGGTTCAAAAAAAGGCAACTGGACTTGAAGAGTTTTTCAGAAGACGTTTCACCACTCATCCGAGTAGCTTCTTCAGTTCTGGGGATGTGGAGGGAGGTCTGAGGTTTAAATAGGAACTCCTCCTGAAACTTGCTAATAACCAGAAACTGGTGCAGCTAATTTCCCTTATACTTACCTGTAGTTGAGGGGGGACGGTTTTGTCCCCGTCCTCTTCCCTATGAATGGTTCTCTAACGACTCTTGTCCGTCAGAGGCTCCAGTGTCAAGGTGTGAGAAGTAACAGTACAACAATGTGGCATCCAACTCTTGAACTATTCCTTGATTATATTCCCTTCTTCCACCAGGCACAGTGAACTCATAGAACCTGGGTAACATTAATAACATTTAGCGAGAGACACAATAACATTCTTAAATATACTGTACGGTCTGCCATACTCAACACCATAGACGGTATATAAATATGGACAATGCGTCCCCACTTCCAGGCACTTGCTATTTCCCCGGGGATATGGGCGGCAACATATTGTGAGTTTGGAGCTAAAGTCTGCGAAGTACGGTCCAAGAGTGGAGCCACGTTATCAGTGACCCGCCCACACTTCCTCCAGACTCACTCGTGTTTTAGTTTAATTAATACTATGCTCCGTTCTACTTTTGCCAGTTAGAAGGAACTGTTGACTTATACGCTGTACTTATTTTTTTCTTTTTTCTTTTTCAAACTCCTTCTAAGTCCTATGGGACTGGTTCACGGAGGGGTTGGCATGGCAACCGGTAGTCATCATGATGTCAGAAAGATTGACACTTGACTATGCATCAGTATTGTATTAACTACCTTAAATGACAGAAACCATCCTCAAAAAATGTATTTGACGTGTATTTTTGTGTGGCCCAAGTCCCGTCCACTAACATGGATGGGGCGGAGCTTGTGAATTATAATGCAGCCAGTCAGGGGTAGTTCACTTTTGAGGAGCTCTTCCATCGTCCATACATCTTTATACAGTCTATGCTAGATACAGAGAAAGTTACTGGGTGCTGACGGGTTTGACTGGTGTCATGTCAGCTTGTTTGGCTTCAGTGTCATTCATTTATATGCAGAAGTCCTGCATTATAGCTTTACACCAGAGGTCTTCAACAGGGGGTCCGTGACCCCTAGGGGGTCTGCGGAGGTACTGCAGGGGGGTCGTGAATTTTTTTTTCCATAAATTTAAATGTCTTTAAATACACATATACGTAAGTAGGGGGTCTCCGCTCCATCTCTCCATCAGTTTGGGGGTCCTTGGCCTGGAAAACGTTGAAGACCCCTGCTTTACACCAAAACTTTAGCAGAGGCTACAAAAGGGCGATCTGATGATCTTATATTGCGGGACAGTCGGCATTTGACCAGAATTTCAGAAGAATTGTACAGATTGTGTCATCAACAACAGTGCTGTGCAAACCTCCCAGACCATGAGCTAAGGAAATGAGTTATTGTTTGTGACACAACTGGGACACTTCGCATCTTCGAGGTGTAGCTTATTTTGTAAACAGAAGACAGGGCAGCAGATGAAGTATAGCAGCAACATCCGGAAAGAAGCCTCAAAGTGACGAAGATATGAATGAGCTCTGGTCAGAACTTTAAGAATAGACTGATTCCACCTCAGGAGATCATTATGTGATCCATCTTTTGTCCAGATCATCCACCCCTTGTACGAGCTCAAAATGCAAAGCTGTAAATGACGTTTTGATGTTTAGTAGTAAAACCGTTTCAATAATAGATCTTTTTTTTTGTACATTTCATGAACTTACAATAAATTATGCATTATCGTTCATGATTACATCTGCAATTAATTAATTAGTTGTTGCCTCACCATCTATATTTATGAATATTAATGACATGATGCAATATTAAAGTACTGCGCAGTAATGGAAATGTGCTGCCATGGCGACAGCTGATGCATGTAAGGCCCCCCCCCCCTTACTAAAAAGGTCAGACTTGTCAAATACAAAAGACACAGCTCACACTGTACAGATGAGATGTCACACGCAGTACATATAGAGACGGACAACCTGCACTGACGAGCTCACACACGTTGTGTTACCTGAGCATACATGGTTACGAAAGTGTGCCGAGTTATACAGACGCACATGTGACAATGAAATGTCCTCTGCTGACGTTTCAGAACATGTTGTTCTTTACAGAGCAGCGGTGCCCTGGTCAACCTGACATCTGTCCGTCACATCTGTCAATGTCTCTAACCCACGCGCACACAAGTTTCTACCTTTGTGAGGACTCTCATTGATATGATGCATAACCTAGCCCGTTATTTTAACCCTCTAGTACAACTAAATGCCTAACCCCAACAGAGACTAAAGTGCAACCTTGACTTTAAAAACAAGTCTTACCTCTCAAATAGCCGTAAGAATTTAGGAGAACTGTCCAAAATGTCCTCACTCGTTGGTTTCAACTTAAAATGTATATACATAAAGATAGGAATATATGTAAAATCACACACACACACAGATGGACCCATGTCAACGTGATGTTGATCTTATATTGTACCTCCCTTTGTTTAGAAATTACTCCCCGGATAAGCATGCCTCCACCCTCATCTTCTTCTCCTTTACCCCGCTTTTTCTCTGCGGCCCTAAAACACATCAAACACTGGAATGATCCAAGGCTGGGGGGAAAAAAGAAGTCAAATAAATAAATAAATGGGGGCGAGATGAGGGGAATCTAAAAACATATCCACTTCACAGCCGTACTGCAGATGATTCCCACTTCATCCGCCACCTCCTCCCTCGTTCTGGGTTTCCCCTCATTGTGATGTATGTATTACAGGTGTGGTGTGTGTTCACTTGTAAGCAGGAGAAACATCGATTTTCTGTCGCCTTTAGAGGATAACCGAAGGATATAACACTGTGCATGATAAGATGCTGTGTGTGTGTCTGCCAGATCATCACGACTAGCGCAGGGAACACAGAAATAAAAATGAACGTTGCATCTCTGACAAACATACTACCCCACAATAAAAGACACCTCTCGCAAAGTGTTTATATACCTGAGCAGAATTTTTATGCGTTTTGTGCGTGCTGGTGAACGGGGCTCTCAGCATTAAGGCTTTGCAAGTTTTTTACCAAACATACAAACGTTTCCCTGAGTTAAAATTTGAGGGTTTAAAGGTTTAGGATAGCAGTGAAGGGCACTGAAGAACTTTGGGAATGATTGAATATAATCTAAAAAAAATAAAAAATAAAAATGGGCTCACAAACAATGTATGAATGTTTGCGAGCGTTCGTGCATTGTGTTTGAGAGAGACTTGTTTCAGCGTTGTAATTTGTCTGCACTGAACCATGCCTATTGTTGTCCTTGTAAACTGAGAGCAGTGAGTGTTTCATTCAAGATGTGCCTGATAACGGGATGCTGTATGAATTCAATTAATTCCCCTCATCTTTCTCTCTCTCTCACTCACCCTCTTTCCTGCCATCTCTCTCTTTTGCTTTCATCCTCCCCTCCTCCTCGACTCTCAGGTTATGGTGGGGTGGAGCTACTCTTGGTGCTGTGGGGCCTGGATCTCTCTCAGCCCTGCCCTCGCCACTGCATCTGCTACACTTCACCTAGCACCGTTTCCTGCCAGGCCCACAACTTCCATGCCGTGCCCGAGGGCATCCCAGCTCAGAGTGAGCGCGTCTTTCTGCAAAACAACAAGATCCAGCGGCTACTTCGCGGCCACTTCTCGCCCACTACCACCATGTTGTGGCTTTACTCCAACAACATCTCCTACATACAACCTTCCACCTTCCACGGCTTTGACCGCCTGGAAGAACTTGACCTTGGGGACAACAAGCACCTAAATGCCATTGCTGCCGACACCTTCGTGGGCCTGGGTCGGTTACACGCCCTGCACCTGTACCACTGTGGCCTGATCAGCCTTCCTCCAGGGATCTTTGCAGGCCTACAAAACCTCCAGTATCTCTACCTACAGGTACATGGGGAACACACGCCTTTTACTGTACACTGCATCCAGAGCCCCAATCGCATTATGGTGTAATCTGTCCATCAGCCTGGTTCAGCACTTACTGCCTATCAAATCAAATTATCCTGAGTGTAGTGAAAACACCACAAACCTTGGCTCGCACTAAAGTAACCTACAATACGGCTTCTGTGGTTAATCCCTGAAGGAAATGAGTGCAACTGAGAACCAGGATTGAGTGTATGATTTCAATAATTACATGGTGGGTTTAGGGAGAGAAAAGCTTCTACAATGTGGAAAGGATCTCCACTTCGTATTATTGGCAGGAAAATCAATTGATATCAATACGGAGGGAGTGGGGTAAAGGTTGCAGCTTGACATTGACGGCATTCTTACGTCATCTATAACAATTTCAATGGAACAAGCTGACCAGATGTAGCCTGGTCGTCACCATCCTACGTTTCCGCCCGAAATTTGATTTCGGTCTGGCACGTTAGTCTGGCTCAATGTAATAGGAATCTGTCTCCGTAATGGGCGGATGCTTATTTTGAGGTTTAAAATCATTGGAGTTCCCTTAACCAATCAGCAACGTTTGGTAATGACGTATATTGTGCGCCGGAGTTTAGGCTCTTACGCTTACCACTTCCGCTTCCAATTAAATAAATCAAACTTTTCCCAAAGCCAGTTGGAAGGAGAGCTACGACGTCCTTGCCATTTATAAAACTGACAAGACAAGCCTCTTGTTCTGGTTTTAATTCC
>JASGAT010359729.1:0-10140 GCA_030220025.1 Chelon auratus | reverse complement strand
CACGTTAGTCAGAGAGGAAGGAGAATCATTCAGGGTCGTTCCCACAGCAAAACCAGACAAAGAACATTCAGTCTAGTTCAAGATGATGATCTGTGACTCTCTGGGTCGTAGGGATTTGAGGAAACGTCATCCAGGAGTATGAGGCCGTGCATCTGGGATCACACTCAGGAATCATTTATATGGAAACCTGTCATTCATCTGTTTAATAGAGAACACTGGATTTATCCACTGTTCAAATAAAGGTTGACAATAAAAGATAGCGGCCTAAAATAAAAGAGTTAACATCAGCTATGAGGATGTGTCGCCTGGTTCAGTATTCTGTTAAGATCTATAACTATAATATATATAATAATAACAGAAGTCATTTTCTCTGATCAGTGGAATCATGCTGCTGTTTCCTCCAGCGTTCAAACCTCCAAACGGTTTTATTTTACAGCTGAATGTGATGCTCTGTTTCCACTAGTACTATGATGCTCTATGTTACAGATAAAACAGCAGAGCAGAGTCAGAATGATTCATATTCATCTAATTCTTCAATACTTCAGCAGACTAAAGTCAGTATTTACAACATTCCAGTTCTGTCAACTGTCCAGCTCAGAAAATACGTCAAACATTTGATGCAAATCACAGAAAATCTTTTAATTTCTTTCATTTTTGATGCTTTTATTTCCCCATCCTTTATATCTTAATTTATTTGTTTCCTAAACTCAGACACTGATACACAGATATTATTATTTTAATGTTAGCTGTGTGTATAATCTGTTTTATATTAGATCTAAATCATTCACTCCTATAGATCAGAGCCCTGTCCAGTTTTCTCAGGTTGTCTACAATAATGACACCTCTTTATTTATTTGCACACATCAGACTGTGTGCTGTCTACCTGATGAATAATAATTAAATCCTTGCTGTAGCTGCAGCATCCAGAAGAAACCAAACCAAACATGTCTCCATCTTCTCTGCTGCTCAGATGTTCCCTCCTACCCTGGCTTTCTGCTTTCTGTGGGTTTCTCAGCTTCTAGGCATCTTCAGACTGTCAAACCGTTCTATTTTTAGACCGGGCAATTTTCCACCGAGCCGAGTTGAGAGTGTGAGATTTTCTGCTCTTTGTCGGGCGCTGAGCGGAGGCCCTCTCAGCACAAAGCTGTGAGCTGAATCATCAAACAGGAGCTGTGTATGTTAAATGTGTATGTCAGTGGAGGAAAAGGAAAGGTCACACAGGTGGCTGGTGTACACAGAAACACGCCAATGTTTCATCTGGGTTTAAAAGAAGTGAAGATATTAACACGCAGGGAAAGAAGGAAATATCACTTCAACACACACACCAAGCTCTCTGGACAGCTGAGCCTCCACGTCTCTGTGATCACTGAGGACCAGGATGGAGACCAACACAACCGACGGCTGGTCACTGGGTTTTCAGATAGATTCATGAACCTGAACCATGAAGCCTCAGAGGTTTAATGGAAGAAGAGTTCAATGGTGGGGGATACATGAGGGGAGTTAAGAGGAGGATGAATGTGGAGGTGTTGGCGGCTGCAGAGACTCAGATAACTGTAGAGCAGACTATGAACTTCCAAATGTCTCCAAACGAGGTGACCAGTGAGCTGAGACTCAGACTGAATGGTCATGGATGCATCATCTGACTGGTGGAACTCATGAAATAGTTCTCTGTGCTTGTTCAACCAGAATCTAGAAGCCATTTTCCAAGATTGAGTATATCCACACTTCATCAGGAGTGGCTGCAGCCCAGTTCAACCAAACCAACAACAGCTTTTACTGATTTGTTCATTTTAAAACTCAAACTGTTTCTGTGAGACGCTGATCTCTGCACACAGTTAATTCTTGTTCAGACTGACGTAAGCCAACCTCACCATAAACACAGACAGACTCAGATGAATGTGAGCACATCTCTCTCTCATTCTGTCCGGCTCTGATTAGTATGCGCCTCCTGAAACATTAATCTCACTAATTAATGGTTCCAGTCTTTGATGTTACACAGTCCTGTGCAAATGTTTTCAGCATCAAGCATCAGTGCCGTCCAGGAGGAGGTGTCCAACAGCATTTAAATTTATTCTGCAGCAGCACATCAAGAACAAATACACACCAGAGACTACAGAGTCCTGCTTTGGCTCCCACAGAGCTCTGATCCTGAGAGAGTCAAACTCCACCAAAGAACTGTGGCAAATTCTCCAAAACGCTTGGAACAACCTACTTTCCAAGTACCAGTGTGGAGTGAACACAGCTGGTGATGTTTTAAACACAACGGCTGCTCACGTCTTTTAGTTTACACACCAGGTAAGGCTCATTTCTATACGACCTACGTACGTAGCCTACGTTGGTGTGATCCATTTCTACTTGTACCTAATCTCTCTGTAACATCTCCACCCAAACACTAGTTGGCGCTGTGTCTTCTTTACCAGTCGGCTTCATTATTGTTTCTGCTTCCTGCTTCACTTTTAACAATGGAGACTGATCCATCATTTACTACATGAGGCTCAGTTATACTTTAACTAGATCACTGATTGTCTTGTATCTGGACGGTGGTTGGACACAACCCATGTCAGCTGCATGGACATCAAGCGTAGGACAAGAAGAAGCGTGAGGCTGTGTCCAGAGACTTGGCAGAGCTCACGGTTCAAAACACTTCACAGCTTTTTTGTTTTTGCCTTTTTTTTCTGAGATGCTGGAACAAGCTGAGACCCCTCAACCAGCGCAGGAAGTCCTGGAGGCGCTCCTTCACGTTGAAAGACTCCTCGCTGTCATCGTCCATCTCCTAAAGCAGGAGTGTGTATATGTGTGTGTGTGTGTGTGTATGTGTGTGTGTGTGTGCAACAAAGGACATATTAACATCACATGTACTCTGAACGACTGAACCAGCTTTAAAGACGTATAACTGTACGTGTTCAACACATCTGTGTGAGTTAATGAGGTCATACCTTGATTAACTGATGTACAGATTTATTTAATTAAGTTATAAAATGATCAGGCGTGTTGTGACGTATGGACCTGTGAGGCGATGTACTTCTCCAGAGGACTTTCCACGTGGCCCATGTTCATCATGGCTGTGTTGGCTCGCTGCTCGTCTGGAGACTCTCCACTAAGAAGTAACTTCCCTTTGAAGTTATGAACCACACACACCACCTGCAGATACAACACAGTCAGGAACTACAGTAACACACTACAGAGACAGTAACACACTATAGAGTCTCACTGCAGTGAGAGGATCTGATACGTAAAGATGATGGAGCACGGACATGACTCTGGAACAATATTCAGATGTAATTTTAGACTTTCTGACTCAAGGTATCTGGTCATCTGGATTAATCTCTGAATCTGGAGAAGAACCAGGTTTATTTAGAGCTGAACACAATGATCCATGGACCAGAGAGACCTGGACCAGAGAGAGACCTGGACCAGGGGTCACCATGGAGACTACTTCCTGGACCAGAGAGACCTGGACCAGTGGTCACCATGGAGACTACTTCCTGGACCAGAGAGACCTGGACCAGGGGTCACCATGGAGACTACTTCCTGGACCAGAGAGACCTGGACCAGGGGTCATCATGGAGACTACTTCCTGCTTCATTCAGAAATCACCTCAGGAGAAACATCATAAAGACTCAGACTAACTTCAGACGACACAAGTAGAGGAAGGGTTCTATTAATCTGCCAAAAGCTCTGATTTGAACCTTTTCACCTAAACATCCAGCACATACATGACCTGTGGGCGTGAGTCTCACCAGGAACGTGGCGATGGCCGTGCCGATGATGAAGCCAGCGATGACGTCCGACCAGTGGTTGCGGTACTCGGCCACGCGGTTCAGACCCGTGAGGAAGGCCAGACACACGAGACCCAGAGACAGCACCGGTTTGGCCAGACGAGTTCCCTTAGCCTGCACGGTGCACGTCACGTACATCTGCCAGAGAACAGAGAGAGACGCAAGCATTTAGATCATCTGATCGTCATGACTCCATCACAACCAGACTCATTACTCTACTGTGACTCCTTGGTCAGAACTTTAGATTAGAGTAACTCTCACAGAAACATGGGATGAAAATAACAACAGAACACATTCACATTATTTCTAGTTCATTATCAATTATATTTTTTTATATTTGTCAGTTTCATATTTCTATATTTATAATAGTTATACATTAGATTAGTAGATTATATAGAGAGATACAGAATAAATATAAGAGGTTCATCAGGTAGATGCTGATGGTTGGATGTTGTGAGTTTAGAAAGATGTTGCACATCCAGTGCGTTTAGTGTTGAGTTCAGTAATTATTAATGAGCTTCCTTTCATCTGATCAGATCTGATGGTAGCTACAGAAAGTTAAAAAGGAAGAAAAGAATAAAAAGTCTTTCCACACTCAGTAAAAACGTCCGTGATCACTTCAGTTTGACTTTGAAAGATATTCAGAAACGTCCTTCCTGTGCTCCTGATGTTTTATTAAATCCTCCGTAGCAGGCGGCTGTGACTGCACGGAAATATGAGCTGAAACGTTGCCTCTCTCCTCGGGGCCTCTCTCTATTTTCTGCCCTTTATTTAGAGAAATGCCGGCGGAACTACAATGAGATGGAATGGGAGAGAGAAAAATATATAAAATAAAACAAAATAAAGGGATAGAGACAGATGGAGAGGAGCAGATGATGATGATGAAGAGACAGAGCTATTAAATAAGGTAACAGACCCAGAATAGACTGGAAAGAGAAAGAGGAGAAGAATGAAGGAGGAGTGCAGGAAGAGAAGGATGATGTGTGTGACTTTTAAACATTTCATGTTTCTGTTTTAAAAGTTTCCTGAGTTTTCTGTCCTCTGATTATCTGATTGGTTTCTCCTCATGTGCTCCGCCCTCATTAGTCTCACCTGTGTCTCAACAGCCAATCAGTGAGTATAAATAGTCCTGCCCTTTGTCTTTGTCCTCTAAGTCGTCTGTTCAGTTACCTGTTCCTTCTAGTTTCTTGTTTTCTGTTATTTTTTATTACGTTGTTTCAGTCTGCAGCTCTTTTTGTTTCCTCGATCATAAAACTTCATTAAACTAAGGTTTATTAGTTTCTGTCCTATCTCCTCACTACACATTGTGACATATAACTTTTAAAGTTGTCTGACTACGGTATGCACTTTTAAAAGGCCCCCAATACATTATTATTATTATTATTATTATTATATGTGTGACATCCTTGAGTCCATGTAGACATTCATGCTCAGTGAAGGAATCCCCTCACAACGTCCCTCAAATATTCATGAGCTGAGTTTTAGCCAAGAACATTTTTTATTTTTTTGGACCTTGACCAGATGTAGACATATTCTGTTTATTAGATATTATGAGAGAGGAGACAGACCACATCTGGATTTATCTAGTCTCTGAAGAAGAGACGGAGAGAGGAGAGAGCCTCCAGCTTCCTCCTCCTCCTCCTCCTCCTCCTCCGTTTTTAACCATCTGTCCTCGTGCTCATTATAACGAAGCTAACTGAACGAGTTACAACAGAACCAGAGAACACGTGATCATCATAGTCCACTCTGTAGATTCATCAGTAGACTCTAACACCTCCAGAGTCTACTGATCCAGTTCTTCAGCAAACCTGAAATTATCCTCCTGAGTTTAAACCGTCTTTCCTGTATAATTATGTGCTGATGTGTTGTAGGATAAAGTCAGAATCCACACAACTCAAGACTGATGCTTATCTTCACGTGGTCTTAGTAACATGACATTAGAGTCAATGAGTGAATATGCTAAGTAACATCCACACCAATGAATGCCAGGTCCAGAAGTTTCCCAGCAGAACACTGAACTGTCACAAGATGGTTTAAATGTTATTGACTTCTCCTGTCAGTGGTCATAATGTTGTGGCTGATTTGTGCTGTGTGGGAGCAGTAATGAACCCCCGGTTTCTTCTCCAGACTCTTTGGGCTGATGGGTGTGATGCAGGTTACAGTTTGAATCTTCTTTAATTTGACACCAACGCGCTGCAGGACGTCTTCGCTGCCTCAAGCCATCAGTCTCTTTGTTTTCCTATTTCATTTGATTGTTTATTTTATATTTAGTTCTATATTCTGTATTGTATGCTATGTCTCTCTGTCTATCTATCTTCACTGGAGGCCATAATTAAAGAACAAGCATTAATCACTTGTTAAAACACGGAGGGATTAAAAGGAGTTTGTTGAGTTTGTTTCACTGACACGTTCTTTCTGCTGCAGCTGATTGATTACTGACTAACATTTAGAAGCAGCAGCTCTGATATTCCTGTCCCTTGTCCTGTGTTGATGCTGGGTGGTCTGGAGCAGACCTGATGTCTCTGAGGTTTTTAATAAGGCCATGCTTCCTTCCTTGTCTGTGTTCTCACATCCAGCAGGAACGAGGCCATACGCAGCAGAGCCATCTCAGCCGTGCAGTGATATTATTCTGGACCTGCAGACTCATTCTTCTTCTTCTTGGTTGCAGCTAAAATGACACAGGCCAAAGATATCAAGTTCTGATTCTCAACATTAATGCCTCCATTAGCATGTGAATGGGATAATTACAGGCTAACTGGGTGAAGTCTTGGCTTCAGTGAATGAGAGAAAGCTGCTGTTGGCCCTGGAAACGCTGTAATGACTCAGACAAAGAGGAGGGCTAATCATCATCTGCTCTGTACTGCAGGGATCACATGTATGCTCACATACGACGGCCTTCACCAGATGACCTCAATAACAGATGCAATCTGTTCCCCTCATCACGCAGGGAGCCGCCGATGGGCCACCGTGGTCATGTGACGTACCCCACGGGGCACCAGGGCAAACGCTGGCTCTGTGACACGATATCAAAGAAATCAGAGCATCAGCGAAAACCAGAGGCTGTCTGGAAGGTCTGAGTCAAAGGATGAACCCACGCAGGACAGAGAGGACTGTAGGCAGCAGGAGAAGGCAATAACATTCCACAGGACGCCCTCAGAAGGCCCATGTCCATGCTCTGACGAGTCACCTACACTATTAGGACGGTGGTCATAATGTTATGTCATTGTTTGTACAGTACTGCAC
The DNA here is from genome assembly GCA_030220025.1 of Chelon auratus. Classification (NCBI taxonomy): domain Eukaryota; kingdom Metazoa; phylum Chordata; class Actinopteri; order Mugiliformes; family Mugilidae; genus Chelon; species Chelon auratus. Next base: position 3,118 of record JASGAT010359729.1, on the reverse strand, counting down.
ATATTGAGGCAACCTCCACATTCAGGAATATGCAGTTTGATGTCACAGAGAATGTCTCGGAGAAGGATTTCCTGGATAGATGAGGAGCCTGAAGGTGATGAGACATTCTCTAAACTATCTCTGGTTCTGTGGTGTCCTTATTCCTCAACAGGAAGTGGTGGAGACTGACAGGAAGTAATGGGCCGAGAGAGAGAGCGAGAGAGAGAGAGTACGCCGCTGCTGACATGATGGGTCGTCCACAGATTCATCGTGTGCCATTAAAGTGATCTGTTGCTGTAAAAAGCCTTTACGTTGACATCTCTCTGATCACATTATTCCTCATTGACCGTGAACACAACATTCACCAAGATAAAATCAGCTGTTCAGCCATTAGTTGACATCTTCCTGTTCTTTATCAAGCCCTGAATGTTTGCCCTTAACGAACCTGTCATGTTGACATGTACCTAATATTGTGGCCGGGGCGTGCTTCCTGGGATCAGTGAAGTTGTTGAAGAAAGCTGCAGAGAAAACTGTATGTATGGGACTGTGCTTAATGTTTAATGATTAACTGATGATTATTAAAAGGATTAATAACTATTAATTAATCATTTACCATCATCAGTGTATGAGGCTTTTTATTAACCAGTGAATTCACACTGGGGCCAGATTTATTATTTATTTAATCATTTATTTTTACTTTTTTGGCTTGATCTTTTGTTCTTATAGATTAAAATATAAACTAAAACTAAAGCTATACCATTATGTTAAAGAGCTTAGCAGTCACGGTCTGTGCAATATCAAAAACTAGAAAAACAACTTATTAAATCAAAATTTTTATTTTTAAATCCAAAAACAAAGAAAGAAACCTCTCTTTTATTCTGTACTTTAAAACAGTTAACATCACTGATAGAACTACTCAGTAATAAAACAGAGCTGTGGTTCAGTGTGAATGACTCCCTGAACCTAAACGATGAGTAGTGTTAGTCTGAAGGACTCACGGCCAGGTAGAGGGCAGCGTAGACGCTGAGGGCGGCCTCCTTGGAGGGGAAGGTCTTGCGGGCCCTCATGATGTCGTCCTGGTTCCCTGTGCAGGCCTCCTGGTGGCTGATGTAGCGCAGGGCCTGCTGGCAGCCCAGGGCCGTGTAGTTTGGCTTGCAGACGGTCAGGAAGTAAGGGGCCAGGTTCCCCGTCACCACCTGTCCCGCGTTGACGAAAATGTCGACGGTGAAGAGGCCGAATATGTAGACTCCTACAAGAACAAACAAGACGACATTAAGAGAGAGGAAAGGACACAGAGACTGAAAGAAATGGGCTGTTAGCTGAAATAAAGGCTCTTTTATTGAACACTAAACTATTACACATTCACTTTAGTTTATCTCTTTTGAATGGCGAGCACACAGAGAGTCTCATCACTGGTCGTTTGTAGTGACGTACGGTGAGGGTCAGATTTACAAACATGAACGCAAAGGAACAGAATAAAATGAACCATTCAGTCATCTGGTTATGTTTTATATCTCATACCAGCATCCTTTATGCACACATACCATAGTTTAAAGCACATTTAGCTCATATTCTGATACAGATTGTTCAATAGCTTCCATTATTTACCACTTCCTGTTTAAGAATCTTTCTAGGTTAGATGTACCCTCTTCTATTTGTGGCTTAGACACCCCCGTTAGGGGGCAGGGCTTGGACCAAACTAAAATACACGTCAAATAATTTATTTTCAAGGATGGTTTCTGTCATTTTAGATAGTTAATATAATGTTGATGAATGTTGGATATGTTTTGTTTTAGTAGTTCAGCATGTAACATAAAAGTGACTACCAGTTGCCATTCCAACCACTCTATAAAGTGGTCCTGTGAGACCATGAGAGTTGTAAAAAATTTCTTAAAAACAAGTCCAGTGTATGATCCATCGTCTCCTTGTACCAGGTGGAGGTAGAGCAGAGCGTAGTATTAATGAAACTAAAACATGAGTGAGTCTGGAGGAAGTGTGGGCGGGGCATCAGTATCACGGCTCCACGTGGCTCCGCCCTCAGACCGTACCGATCAGACTCTGGATCCAAACTCACAAGATGGCGCCGCCCGTATCCCCGGGAACATAGAGTCAGTTTGACCAATGAGAGGAAGAGGAGACGTGAACCAACCATCAGCCTCTTCTCCACCTCGGCTGCTGCCGTCCTCCAGCGCAATAAATCTAACACAGTTCAATCACTGCCAGTCCATCTGGTGAATCTGTTCTGATCTGATGCGTGTAGAGGTGTAACATAATGAGTCAGTATCTGAAACCTGTTTCCTTTAGAAGAGTTCACTGAGTCTCTGGTAAAGGCTGAAGCTGTTCTAGATATTTAGACTTGGAGGGTTTCAGGGGTTTGCGTGTTGCCATTGTGTCTTCACCAGAGCTCCATGATCAACTCAGACAGCAGCATCAAACTCCTCTGCACGATAGAAGCAACCCCCACCGTCATGGTCACAGTGGTAAATAAGAGAAACAGCAACCGTTCACTGAGGTCTTACTCAGACTGAGAGCTACCACCCTGAAGCTTCTGCTTGTCATCAGGATGATACGACCACGGTGACATTACTGCATGCATCCACCAGCTAACCCACATGTCCTTTAGCTGATATTATGCAGAACTGATAATGCTGCAGAAACAGGAGCTATGTAAATACAGACCATCATGACATGTGATAGATTCTGCAAACATGAGGCCGTCTGAGCTCAGTTCATGTCCCTGACGTCTCTCCTGTGTGTCCCTGACCTCCTAAAATGAGACATCATGTTGAGACACTGAACGGCGAGGATCGTTCCACTAACTTGTGTGTTCAGTTTGAAGCGTCTCCTCTGAGGGTGTGTGTGACGTTACCTCGACCAGGCAGCAGCATCGATCCATGTCAGGATGAAAGACGTTCATCATCATGTCCCTCATCAGCCACAGAGAGGAGTCATGTGACACTGGAGACTCTGACGGCTTCATCCCTTAACAAGCATCAAGTATTTTGTCGAGCGTTGGGTGACTCACTCACTCACTGCCCCCCCACCCCACTCATTGCTCATTGTTCTGACACTGCCCCACTTTCTCTGACATGAGTGTGGAAATGTGGGTGCTCTACTGTTTACGGATGACTTCCATTTG
>JASGAT010359726.1:2013-24153 GCA_030220025.1 Chelon auratus | reverse complement strand
AGTTAACCTGTGCTGCCAGACGACAAAATAAGCTTGCAAAGACCATAATAGACGTGTTTTAAACGCACTGATAAAATCTGAGAGATGCAAACACATGCATACACATGCCAAGTGCATCTACGTTTGATAGCAATCTGTTAACCTTGCTATCGACAGTAACTCCTTAATCTTGCACACGTTACGTAAAACCCTGTTTTGACTAGCCGCAGAAACAAGGCTAAAGCCAGGGCCCGACGATCACATCCATTTCTACTAGCCAGCCACATGGCCAAAATGCTAGCCAACTAGCTAATACTTGAGGTGAAAGCATCCAGCTTTGAAGCCTCGGTGGGCTTCCGCTTCTCACGGCTTCGCCTCATGGCGACAACGAGGCTAACTTTAACAGCCGCTAGCTAAGTAGCTAACCTGGTACCGATGTCTGCAAATACAACGATGCGTTACTAGGGTTAGCCGACTTAGCTTGGAAGCCAACTACTTAATTAGCTCACCAACTACCAGTGGGCGATAAAGCTTTCGTGCTCGACCAGACAAACCAGAAACGCCCATGCCACTCGGTTGACACTGTCTGTCTGTCTGCTAACGACTAGTAGCCATGCTAGCTCAACGGACAAACGTCGTTTCGCATAGCTGGGCAATGTTAGCTGCGTTAGCATGTTAGCATCTTCACATCCTGCACCGGCGCTCTGCAACATTCACAACCACTGTGGGCCCCGGTATGATGTGATACCCGGGCTCTCGACATACAAAAACACCGAGGCTAAAGGTAGGCCTGCAGGCCCCTAAAATGAAAATAAATAACAGGCGATACTGACCAGAAACCCGGCTCAATATTAGACACTGCTACACAACCGGCCGACCAGTGGTCTCGCTGTAGACCGTCTAGTCAGATTTAGGACAGGATATAATTCTTGAACACCAAGTTGATACAACTAAATTGGGAAAATAAAACGAGCCGCCTCGCTCACACAATAAGCGAGAGACTGAATTTACCTGTTTCTTTTCCACTCTGACACCACGGAGAGCTGCGTCACGTGGTTTACAGAGCGCTTCGAGGAAACTGGACCCGCACCATGTGACCCACTCACTGATATAGTTTCATATCATCCACTGAGGTTGACATGTCAGTGCAACAAGGGGGATGCACAACACAGACAAGAACAATGCGGCAAAAATATATAATTACTAACCAATATGCACCCACTGAAGAAATAAAGAAACACATTCAAATATTACACCGGAACAAATATAATAACGGTAAATAAAATTATTTAAATAAATGTACACAAAAACACACTATCAAAAGCTCCATATTTTAAAAAACCCAATGAATCATTATTGAGGCGGTCTGAAAACAGTTGTTTGTACTTTATATAATGTAAATGTAAATGTTTTTGTGTGAGTACAATATTAATAATACAGAAAATATGTATATATATATATAAATACATGAGTGTATCGTGTCATATATAAAAACAAAACAAAACAAAACAAAACAAAAACCTCCTACTTCTACTGGTCACTTTATATTTCTAACAGGTCACTTTATATTTATATTTCTAACAAGTCACTTTATGTTTTTAACATAGTTTATAGTTACTTACTTATACTTTCTATTTTTTATATAGTTTTGTATTGTATGTTCAATGTCTGTTACTACTACTGGATGCTTGAATTTCCCTCGGGATTAATAAAGTATCTATCTATCTATCTATCTATCTATCTATCTATCTATCTATCTATCTATCTATCTATCTATCTATCTATCTATCTATCTATCTATCTATCTATCTACATTGTATATTGTAATAATATGTAATATGAGTATTAGAAATATTGTGATGCCATTAGATAACACGAACTATCAATAATATAAGTAGTATATTTTATATAAAATAGATAAATATTCACTACCATTAATTGATACACATATTTTATTCTCTATGAACAGTGCAATAGCAATCTGTGCATTTGTTTTCTTTCTAAAATGCAATAAGACGTGATTTCTTGGACGGTGGAACTGAGTGCACGTTTTAAATATATTTATTTTATTTAATTTATGAATGTTATTTTATTTAGATCTAGTAGGTTGATCTGATATGCTGCATTACAAAACACCATAAAAATATAATCTTATCTCATCTATAATTTCATTATCTGGTAAGAAGAAATCGTTTAGAGTCGAAGTTAAATATAAAAAATTCGTCATGTAAAATTACCCACTATGATTTTAAATAATAAAAACATATAATAAAGTACAATAAAAACTGGGTTTTATGGACTTGTTATGTAAAATGTTTTTGTAAAACATAGCAGAGTTTAGTACCAGGCTGCTCATTTTGACTTTGTCCTTCTTATACGGTTATTACGGTAATGCAGCGCTCGTACATCAGTTGTCACTGTCGTCCTCTCCTCGCTAAGCTACAGGCTAACTTCGTACTATCACACATGATATCGCTGACCATGAAGAGGATTGTGATCACCTCGATCGAATCTGTTTAGTTTAATTTTATTCTCGTCACTGAAAACCCGCCATGTGATTGGAAATGTTTCATCTGTGCTACGCTGGCGATTCTTTCAAAACATGAAGAGACTGTTAGCTACCATGCTAATGTAGCTACACAGCGTTGGACTCTTAGCTAGCTCGCTAATCAACCGTTGGATAAACTGCACTCACTTGACAGACAGCATGGCAGACTCATCGCCACTATCTGGGGTTAATGTTGTGCTGGTTATGGCTTATGGGAGCTTGGTAAGTAAGTTATAAGTTATAATTGATAGCTAGTACACGGTTGCGTGCTCGTGATGACCTTTAACCCCTCTCTTGCCGCCTATGTTGTTGTTGTGTGCAGGTGTTCGTGCTGCTGTTTATCTTCGTCAAAAGGCAAATCATGCGTTTTGCAATGAGATCTCGTCGTGGACCACATGCACCTATTGGCCACAATGCACCTAAGGTAGGGTAGGATGAATTTTCACTGTGATAAGTGTTAATAATTAATAATATTAATAATATTTGAACACAAGGCAGCTACTCGCGAGTCTTTAAATATTCGTGATGTGTTATTATTTGCAGGGGATGAGGGAAGAGATTGACTCCAGGCTGTCCAAGGTCCAAGAGATCCGTTTCGAACCTCGTCTCCTGTCGGAAGAGGACGATCGGCTGAGGCGGGGATCGCAGATCAGTGAGTCACCTCTCAGCTCATCAAGCTGTCTTTTCAAAGTCTTTATTTTCTCTAATATAACTGTTTATATTTCAAAGGTTGCTACAACTACCTGTACAGAATGAAAGCCCTGGATGCCATCCGAGACTCTGGTGAGAGATCAAGTTTGATGCCCAAACATATTGATTCTGAAAGTGGTTCAATGTCATAAGTCTGTTTTTGAATTACAAACTATGCTGAATGAGTTTACAAAATCACATTCCTTTGCAATGAGTCAAATTTCACTTGTTGTTTCTTCCTCCTTGGACCGCAGGAATTCCTCTGCAGGAGATCAGTCGCTGTCCCAGCGCATTTACCGGACGCAGCTTCAGGAACTGGCTGATGGAGCTTCGCAACTCCCACTCCCTGATCAAGAGCAGCCGCAGTGCGCTCATTGACCGCTTGCTCGAAGGCTACGACAGCGCTCGCCACGGGACCGGGGTGCGTATGAGTGTTGAAAAGAGTATAACGTGTTGGAATGGCCATGCCGTGTGTTATCTGTTGTGCCTCATCTGAATTTTAACTCTTTGTTTCAGGTGTTCGGGGAAGCTGAGTTTCTTGAATACCAACAAGCTCTCAATGAACTGGCTGACGTGTAAGTGCTGCTGTGCTGGTCCAGACTTGAAATTGTCTTGTAACATAGTTGGAACGGGAATTCCAGGGCAGGGCAAGGCTTCAATAGCTTTTGAAGAAAATGGATCTAGTAATTGTTAAAGTGCTTGTGGCTATATACAGTATATGCATGTAATTTCCCTGGGAAACACAAAATCCATTATTAGAAGTTGTATTATATTTGTACATGTCCATCTTGCTCAGTAAACCTTTTCGTACACTAAAGCTACTTATCTCCTGCCTCCCTCAGGGTTAAAGCCTATTCCAGCACCACCAGCCTGGATCAGCATCACCAGTCTGCAGCCAAGGACCTGACGGGCTCTCCTGTGCGAAGTACTCCCTCAACCATCCAGGTCACCTACCTGCCCTCCACTGGCCAGCGCAGCAAGAGGCCCAAACACTTTCTGGAGCTCAAAAGTTTCAAGGACAACTACAACACTCTGGAGAGCACGCTATGAGGCCCTCTTCTCACTACATTCTCAGTTCCTCCCGCCTGTGACAAGGCGAGGAAGAGACACAAAGAGAGAAGAGTCGAGGTTACAGGCTATTAGGAAAATCGGTGCCGTCAATTAAATATGACTCGTGGCACCATTGTTTAGTTAAAGCCTTCTGCTGTGTCTGCCAGATGAGCCTAATGGTGTTCATTTGTAAATGTGTTGAATTATGCTCTGAATGTGTTTTACGCCTCTTTTGTATATCATGAGAGAGAGAAAAAAGATTTTTTTGAAGGACCTTTCACAGCAACCCTCCTCTCTCCTCGAGATTCATTTTAGGAATTGAGGCCATGTTCAAAATGGCACGCTGAGATCAATTTCTGGATCACAGGCAGGGCCTAAGAGAGAGGAGACGGCAGGGCACAACAGAGAAAAATGAGATCATGGACTGCTGTCAGGAAATGTTTGGGGTGTGAGCAGGCGTTGCACCGTCTCCTGGGAAACCGTGAGAAGATTGTAACAGAGTTCAGTTTGAGGTTTAAACCAACAAGATGACCTTGCAGGACCTGAATTCAGATCGGACAGTGTCAATAAAAGATTTGTCATACTGTAAAAAAAGACATAACAACTCTTAAGTCTCAATATAAGTTTCTCTTGCTATGGTGGAGCACACTTTAGAGGCGTGTGTTACACTGAGGCCTTTGCTCTTATTTTGGACCTAAAGAATGGCATCTAGAGGACAAATATTGTCTTTCATCTCAGCTGGATTAAATATTATTTTTCCTCAGAAGTCCAAATGTAAATGTACTTTTTGATCAATTGCATCTTTGTACGTGTGTGAAATATTTGTACAGACAATGCTAACTTATTCAGTTGCCGCTGTGTGATTTGTATTTATGTATTTTTGTTTTTTGTGGTTTGAGATAAAAAAAAATTCTTCATACCCTCTGTCCTTAATATCTCCACTAGGTGGCAGTAGAAATGTATGATTCAAGTTAAGTTTTACAGAACATAAAAAAATACACAAAGAATGAGTGGGATTAACCAGTTCTTTTATTATGTTTTAAATAAAACCAGACACGAACTACATTAAAAGGACACACACTAAACTTCAGTTTATCTACAGTGTTCACAGTAAAAGGATTATTTATAAAAAAAATGTTCAGCCACGACTGCAAAAAAGTATTTTACAGAAAGGAAAGGCGAAAAACGTACAAACGGAAGCATGATTATGTGAGCGAAGTAGTTAAATGTTGTTAGGTATGAAACCGTTTAGTAAACAGTAGAGGCCTGTACAGAGAGCATGTCGAAGCAGGACTTGGCAGTAGATAGTAATTAAAATAAGTATTTCCCAGCATAACTCAAAGCAGGTCGATATTCTTAATCTATAAAAGAGCATTATCACTCTGGTTATATGTGACACAATCTAATGCAACATATTAGTTAAACATTAATAATCACGTTTCAATAAAAGACAAAGCCAACTGCTTGCCTGCTGTTGGCAATGTGGTGCACACCCTCGACCCTCGACCCTGATGGATTGCGGTTTAGCAGGCTGTAAGTTGAGCTAAAACACACTGATTATAATATAAATACATTTGACCTACGATAAAAAGAAAAGTTTTTAATCTACTGGCCTTTAATGCTGACCTATTGAAAGATGTTATTCTAGATTCTGCATCAGAGAAAGCTAAAGATTCAAACAGGACTTTTGCTACTGCCGTTACACTCAGAAGACTTCCTGACACGGTATACTGATTTGTGTCTGTGCATATCATCTGCATTTCACAACTCTTTCCTTGTGTCCTTCTTAGGATTTCTCCTCCAACTGGATCAGTCTGAGAAAACCCAAAGTTTTTTTTTTTTTTTGTACAACAGCCCCAAAAGTAAGTACAAACTACTAGCAATGGACCGATGTGCATAAGGACGGTTGGTTAAAACATGCCTTTTTTTACTCTCTGTGGATATGATATACAGCATATTTACATAATATCTTTATTCTTTGGTTGCTGATGCGATCAGGATTTGATCTCGATGACTTTGATGAACGGGAGCACTTTGTTGGTCTGCGTCGTGGGTGTGAGCGGTTTGCTGCACAAAGGGGAAAAAGAAAACAAAACGTAAGACTACATTGTCTGCGAGTAAGAAAACAAGCAGAATTAGGAAGTGACTCCTCACCTGTACACGACCTCTGGTTTGTTCTCAGTGGAATAGGGCAGAGGGTCCTGTCCGGCCAGGAAGTAGTCCATGTGATCATGCATTTCTCTGTTCTGCAAACGGAAAAGAGTTGAAGGCTTTTAATCTGCGTGTCCTCTTTATCTGGTGCAAATACACAGATTAAGTTAAAGATTTACAGTATTTAGAGTTAAAATGATGCCTTTAGTTGCAGATGTGCGGCTTAAAGGTTTTGGTTATTGTATATTTTCAAAAGAAATCCCATGAAAAGACTAAAACAAATAATGATTTATTCCCTCTTAGTACTTCCTGACATTCATAGTCTTGATTGTTTCTAAAAAAAAATACATATCTTTAAATAGGGGAAAAGAGGCTAAGTGGTATTCTAATGGTGGTTCTTAACTACATACACTCAAATTTGAGTAAATTGTGGATTTTCGGTGGACTATTTTAACTGATGGGTTAATACACATTTAATGTCCATCATATTTAAGTAACATGTTAGCCAGCAGACAGCAGAGGCCAGACGGAAAAGGCATTAAAGCATAGAAGCTCTTCAAAAACAAGATACGAACAAATGATCAAATGGAAAATGCATTAAGAAGCAGAAGCCTTTAATGGTTTTGTTCACATTCTAATCTGAGTGGAGGAATATGAAGCTCCTGACCTCAGCTTCCAGGAAGGCCACCTTCTCCTCCAGATCCCTGATGGCTCTGTCCCTCTCTTGGAGGACCATGCGGGAATTCTGCAGCTGCATTACGGACAAAAACAAACAAACAAACTGTGGGAGATGCTTTTCTTGTTTTCAGCTGAAGCAGACGCAGCATCACTTATTCATGGCCAGCGAGTTTCGTTTCACCGCACTTTTCCGCTTGGCTCATCTCCCTCGAATCAATTCTCCTCAATGCCTCCTCAAGATCTAATTTCCTCACTGATAGCTTCCTGTGTGTTTGTGGGCATCGGAGGGCTCATTTGCGATGCGGGCGTCCGCGGGCACTTTGCACTTCTACTATGGTCAGCCTGCTCGTGAGCATAAATACCTGTTCAATCATGTGGCGGACCTTCCTCTGCTGGCTCTTCAACATGTCGTCAAGGTGATGAATCTTTTCCTTCAGGACAGCCACCTCCTTCTCAAGCTCTGCACACCTGGAAATAAGAAAATATAATGTTTATGTGAAGTATAAAGCAGTTCACTCCAGAATTCACATGTGTTAGTTAAATCAACGCAACATGGAAAGAAAGAAGATTTAAAATACTGCAGAATCTCACCTCTCCCCCTTGCCCGCCCCGTCCTCTCGGCCGGCTTTGAGCTGCAGCAGCTCCGCCTCGCCTGCAGCCATCTTGTCTTTCAGGATGCCGTTCTCAGTCTCCATGCTCTCCAGCAGCCTCTGCAGCACCTCCACCCGCTGACCTCTCTCCTCTGACTGCTCCTCGGCCTTTTGCAGCCGCTCCGACTGCTCGGTCAGACGACCCTGGTACTGGTTTTTCTCTGCCTGCGAGGGGAACCAAGGCATGATATTGATATTGTCACAACAATATCAAATGCAGTTTATCCAGATTGTCCAAACCGCTGCTTTGAGAGTTAGTGACATGTTGCTAACAAGCAGTAGGAGAAGCTTATATTATACTGTCCCCCTGAACTCTCTTTAAACTTTCCTAGACACTCCTAGTACTCAACACACCGATGTTTTCAATACTGATGTGTCCCTCACTCTCTGATAAGGTTTCTGCAGGACAACTAACGCCTTTGCTTTGCTAATTATTAAACAAGACATGCCCTAGGTTTGGACTAAATATGGATATAGGTGTGTAATGTGTATACTAATAAATATCTGCATGAATGATAAAAAAAAGTCCAGCTTTCTTTGAGAATGTAGTTTCTGCGCGCTGTGCTCCCACAATGCATTGCAAAAATGAAAGGGAGAAGCTGCTGATAGAAGGAAAAAAGTGTGAACTAGTTGTTTAACCTAGCTGATGGTAAACTTGTGTCAACAAGTTACTGTATGTGTTAGAGACTCCAGTGCGGTTTTAAGATTAGCAGTTTCTCTTCGTGGCTGTCCAAATGTTTTAGTTCTTTCTAAATCATGACTATAATCTCTGATCAAATAATGGCGTTTTGTTCCTGGCACAGGCACACCCCTGAGCACATGACAGATCAGGCTATGGTAAACTGTCGGGCAGTGTCCCTACACGCCCTGACTGGTGAATTTGCAAAGCAGGGCAAATACCCAAACACTGGAGGATCTCATGATGAGGGATGAAATCCAAAGTCAACGCTGACACATAATCAGGCCGATGAAAGGAAGCAGAGGGGTGAGTCACAGCTGCGGGCAGGAAATTGTGTCATGCTGCTCAGCTCCTGACCTGCAGTCTGTCTGTCTCCTCCTGATGCCGCTTCTCCATCTCCTTCAGCTGCGCGTACAGACGCTTGGTCGCCTCCCTGAGCCTCACACTCTCCTCCTGATTATCCTCGACCTGAGAGCAGAGGCGGACAGAAAGTGACAAGCTCAATTAGGCTTAATCTCACCGACTGCGTGAACCTTGGGGCGAGGTGGGATCTAACAAACAGATAAAAGAAGCGTTTAAAAGGTGGCCTGGTCCTGCCTGAGGTAAAACCTCAACAAGACGCCGTTAAACCATGCACAGATAATCTTTTTTTTATCTCAGGGCACTTGCTTAGGTAGGTAGGCTTTCTTCCCTGACAAACAGTGCACTTTGCTTTGCCGTATAATCTGACACCACTTAGAAAGGAGGGCAGGGTAAACTGACCCTCGCTTATCTTAATACCTCACATGCAGGTCACTGGTTATGGATGCACACACATCCCTGAAAGATAGCGGTGTTGTATTGCAGTAGGTTTTATGATGTGCTCTACGGAATAATGCATGGGAAACACAATATGTGAGCGGTGTGCCGTGAGTCAGGATGTAAGCGAGCCCCTGCGTGTGTGGTAAGCTTTGTTTTGAACTTCAGAGAGCATGGCAGCGTTTTCTTGGCAGCGGCAGGCAGTTGGCCGATGTGAGCGAGAAACACCTCCAGGGCCCAGACATCTATCTTTTTCCATTATGAACGATGCGCCGCGTCGCTCGAACAGAATTTGTAACGCACCGGTTGAATATGACTATGTCCCCTGGTTCATTTGTATTAAACAGATGAATAGACACAGAGACTTGAATCAGAAGATGATAGAGGAGGCTGAACTGTGACACTTACATGAGAGTCAGCGTGGTCGGCGTGGCCGTTAGTGACTACTGGTTGGCTGTTGGGCATGTTGAGTCTGATGACCTTGGCTGAATACTGAACAGAAAAGAGCAGCGACTGGTTAGTGGAGTAACTCTTAAAGTATAGATAAGCTATAGTAAGAAACACAAATAAATGTAGTTCATTGAGAAAGTTGTTCAGCAGTAACTATCGTAAGACCTTGTATTGTTTAAATAATCCAAGACGCTGTAGCACAGTTAAAGCTAATTAATAAATAGTTAGTAATAACTGGTTATTTTCAAGGCTTCAGAACGAGAAAGGCTAAATGCGACAAGCTTACATGAGTTTCGGTGACGACGCCGTTGCTGTTGGTGACCACAGGTTGGCTGCTGGGCACGCTGACTTTGAAGCCATTGACTGGATACTGAAGAGCAGCGACGGGTTAGTGGAGTGAGTGATTAATTTCCAATTTTACTCGTAAAATGCAAACATGCAGGACAGATAACCTTGAAAGCACAAGTTAAAACACTGTATTCTAGTCTGAGCGAAGAGGCGTTAGCACGTCGACACATAATTAGTGATGAATTACTTTTAAGGCATTGAATAACTGACCAAGCTTTTTTTCTGAGAACATCAGACTTCTTCTTTGATATGAATAGTTTTTTCAAATAGGTGTGAAGCATTCTGAATCATGCAACATATATTAGGTTTTACTTATGTGCTTATATTATTTAATAAGTGACTTTCAAACTGAGCAAGCTAGTAATTCATTGGAGGTGCTGCAGAGCCAGTAGCTTTAATAATATTAAAACAAAACCACATGTTAAACCTGACAAAATAGACACTTCTTCTTTTTAAAGTGGTGAATTATCTGTCACATATTTTTTTTTCCAGCAATACAATAACTACCCAGTCCTCAACATTTAAAACCTAAATTTATTTAAAGTCCTAAATCACACATGAGAGAAACATTTTCGTGACTTAAAAGACAAATCGAATATCACCGTTGGTGTGAATTAACATCTTGTTGTTTTACCAAAGGATAATTTGTCTATTAGTCTATCAAAGCAGAGGGTGTGTACCTTGTTGTTGTTGCTGTTCTGTCTGGCAGCCATCTGCTCTCTCAGATTCTTCAGACAGTACCTCACCTAGGCGCGAAAACACACACAATGCGTTGAAAGAAATGTGTATTACGCAGACGTCTGCCCTTCAGAGTCCTGTCTCATCCTAAAAGAAGCACGTATCCGAGCGTTTGGTTCAGTGCTGACCTCCTGAATGTGTGACACCTCGTCTGTCAGCATCCTGACACTCTCTGATGTCTCTGGACGGGCTCCAAGATAAACCTGAGTAACACAAGAAGTAGGTTAGAAAATACAGATAACTATTAAGCGTGTGTACAGGCATACAGCTACACAAACATCATTACAGAAGAATGTGCCGAGATACCTTGATGACTTCAACTTCTTCTTCTGTGGGAGTGACGAGTTTAAGAGTTTCTCTCTGCTTTTCTGGTTTCTGTGGCAGCACTACTGCTATACTGCTCTCCTACATTGAGTAGAAAAAACAGAAAACAAGATTTACTTTCTACCACTGAGCAAACGACAAGAAAAACAAGAGAGCACATTTTTTAATGTTTGAATTCTTACCTTGTTGCCGTGACGCTCCGAGGTGACGCCTAACTGGTCCTTATCTTGTATGGCAAGTCTAAGCCGCCTGCACCGGTTCTAAAATGAAAGATGAGAGGATAAGGGGAAGTACATGACTAACCGGACCATTGGGGGATTATGGGAGGAGAAAAAACAAAACAAAAACCTCTGAAGAGAAAGAAGGTCACAAGTGAAAGAGAAGGTGGAGCAGAAAGAGAGAGAGAGAGAGGGAGAAAGAAAGAGGGTGTTTTAGCCATAAAACTTCCCCATTACTGAAGTTCCTCTGTGCATGCCACGCATTTAGACTGGAAAACCTAGCAACCCACCATGAGGAAACATTTCCATGGAAACCTCGAGGTTATTCCACGAAAAAACCTCGTCTGGTGATTGTGACCAAACACACGCCTCTACCCACCGGAGAAAATGAAAGCAGTCCAGTCCAGCCGGGGTGGAAAATATCTCCACTCAAAGCATGTCAGTAACTGCTTAGTCACTGTCAACTCAGCTTTGTTACCTTGGCAACCTCAACAGATAGTATCGGGGTTATCTGTCCAGAATGATTTCACAAACTCATTTTTAAAGCGAGTTCATAGAAAGCAGTTCGGAGCAGCAACAACACCACACACAGGCTTGTCTATTCTATTGTATTCGATTCTAGATTTGTCAATTCTTATTGCATTATGTTATATTATATTCTATAGATGTCTTTATTCTATTTCTTAGATATGCACTATATATTCTATTGTAGTCTTGTCTATTCTACTGTGTTAAATTTTCGATTTGACTCTATTCTATTCTATTGACATGCACCGTGCCGTTGCCTGGATTCTGACCTCTTCACGGCTTCTTTCTTTGTAAACAAATGCACATTTTAACGGACTATGTAATAACTATATGCCCGACCCGTCAATCTCCCCTCAAAGCAAACAAATACTTCCCTTTAACAACACATAATCGCTCCCTGCAAGCAGCCGTTTAAGCTGGAGAGGGTAGGAATCCACAGTAATTGTGTTGCTTTTCCTCTGAACGTGCAAAGAAAACAAATCATGTGGTCCTTTGACGAATTAAATCCATTTCAGGTGGAGGACGCCAGGTGAGTTTTGTAGCATCGTGATATCACCGGCTACACTATTACTAACCCTTGTCCCCGTGTTATTTTAGGATTTTGTGCACAAATGTGTACACGTGCATGCTCATACATGTGTTTGGGAGTATAGTAGCTCACATGCAGCACACTGTAACTCGTGTGCAATAGCCCTCAAACTACAGCAACTGAGGCTTATAGAGATTTAATATGCTCAGTCATTACTGTGGCTACATGCATAAGAAAACTATGCGTGGGAGTCAGCTACAGTGTTCATTAGATAGCTGCACTAATGACCTGAAGCAAACAGAAATAAAAACAAGCTATCTTGTAGATGTTTGGACTTTAATTATCTTCCTTGGTGACTTTGTTTTTAGTGTTAGGTTGGGAACTTTTAGCGCCAGCAATAAACCAACAAATAGTTAGAAGATGGTTGATAAGATTCAGCGGAAGAGAATGTTGCATGTTGATATGCAGGGTAGTAAAATACCAGGTGTTTACAGCTGACACCAATGAAGATGGTGTCACGCAGGTGGAAGCTGAAAACTCCCTCAAAAAGAGTCATAAAAATATATTTACTGCTCCTGTTTTTTATTTTTCTGTCAGAAAGGCATTTTAACAGGTTTCACGGGTGAGTGGGTCTTCCAGCCCTGTCGTTAATCACCATGAACGTCTGTAACAACACGTTTAAATATCACAGCGTCGACTGGTGAACACCAGGCACCTTACACACCTTCAATCGGTCCGCGTGAGAATGACACTCGCATGTCCGCCACATACCACAGTCTGTTGTCAGCTTTGAGGCAATGCTACACACAACTAAAATCAATGGCATGCACTTTCACACACATATTTATGACGCAGCATTATGGTATGAAGCTGTTCACACCTTCAATTCAATGCTCCCAAAAGTAGCTCAGTTAGAATAATTCATTTTGCAACTGTTCTTTATAGATAAACTTACATGTTTCATACATAGGAATTGGAGATGCCAAATTTAATTAATCGACCACTCATTCTGTCCTGGGAAAAGGGTGTTAACGATGTCCGGCTTCCGAGCAAAATCAACACTGCAGTAAGGTGACCACATATTATTAAGTGCCAGTAGCTTATTTGTTTTCTGTCATGAGGTCACGTCAATCTGACATGGAAGTAAGCGGGATATAATGACCTACATGCTTGCATAACACGTTGGACCTTACAAGGTGCTGAGGAAGCCTACACCTAAAACTGCAGACTTACACAAACATTGCATGTGAAGCCATGGAAACAGATAAGGGTGTTAGCGTATGTGCAAACACGCCTTCCATAAGTCACGATGAGGCTATTAAAGAACAAAGGGGGACAACCCTTCACGTAAAATATGAAGAACACATTTAGCCACTTACGTAAGTGGCTAGTTATTTGCTTTGCTAGTCAAACAAAGGCTAAATGGTTTAGCCTGACTGGCAGCTATTTGTGTGTAATAGCGTGGCCTGAAAACCATCAGCGCTGAGGCAGTGACGGGCAAGCCAGCTTCTCGCTCTGTGATCTGAAGGAGCGATGGCTCAAGGCCTTCTCTGTGGGACAGACACACCCTGGGAGGTGCTAACACTGAAACATAGTGTTCTGCAGCTAACCACACGCTATTCTCCTGCATCGCTTTGGCACTAACTTTATTTACATTTCGAGCGTGTGGCTGAGAATCAACCACAGGACGTCAAAAGAAATCTTCTAGTCAGAGGATGGAAAGTGGCTTGTTAAAGCTTGTTCAGGTGCCGTTCCAACGACCTATGCATTGTTCCCTCCTCTTTATGAGCTTGGAAGCATCAACAGCAGTCTGTTTGGGATAAACAAAAGAAATATGCAAAACCCGCTCCCTAGAACGTCACCAGACAATTAAACACTCGACGCCGAACACCAACGCAGCCACCGCTCATCGAGTGCGTTCCCGCATTTCAGAAAAACCACCTCAAAGTCCTCGACTGCATACACTGAAGTGGCCGGGTGCCGGAGAGGTCAACATCACGGCTCCATGAGAACAGCTCCAACAGGTGATTGGACAACCACTCCCACAAACAGGGCTTATTATGCGTCATTACAGGCCGAGCTGCTCGTACTTCGTGTTCCAAAGCGGAGTCAAACACTGAATCGGTACGCGCTTTTGCAGTCAAGACTTGTTAACAGTGTTGGAGTCATAATGTAACAACCTTGACGTGCATGTATTGACAAGGCGCAACAGTCAGAAACGTGCTTTGTCATCACAGCTCAATACAGATCAATACTTCCTCTCTGCAGCATGGGCATGAGAAAACACGATTTTTTTTTTTTTTAGTGCATAATGCAATCCGCCTTTTTATCTGCTCGGGGCAGATAAAAAGAGCAAAAAATTTCTTCCTCCATTAGGCAAAGCGGCAGAAATGTTTGAGGCTTGTCTGTGCAGATCAAGGAGCACCGTTTCTGGAGGGACTGACCTCAGATTCCCCCTGAGAAAGCTGAAGCCTCAAAGTTTCTGTATGAGTATCTGTTGCGTGGGAGACCTCTGATCATTTCATCAGAAAGGCAACCTCCAGGTAAAATTCTAATGAAAAAAAGCTTAACCGATCACATCAGTACCACTAATTATTGTTCAGGTACAGATGACTCATTATGAAACCACCAGAAGAACAAATCATTTGCCATTTGGCAATTCATCAATTACATGATATTTATTCAGACAAAGGCAACATCTATTTTACATTGTGGGCATGTTTTATGAGGTAAAAAATTATATACTGGCGCAATCCGGTGAGTCATTAGCATCTTAACATTCAAGTTCTGTGCTGCCACGAACCAACACGTTTTTCTTTTTGATCGTATGTAACAGCTTATTTCGCAGATCCCATGCAAGCCTCAACCTGTGGGAACCTAATGCAAATTAAGTGTTGAAACAAACATGCTAGTGCATAATCTGCCACTTGAGGCACCTATTTAGTACAGGTCAGCTTTTTAGCAGAGAAGCAGAGAGCCCTTAGGGGGAGTCTGTTTTCTGTCTCCGATGTCCTGTTTTCTTCCCATCAGACAATGGTGCTGGATGACGGAGCGGTGCTACAGGATTAACTGATTCATCGTTTGAACCGTAAAAACGCCTAAATTTACTTAGTCAAACGTCCAAGGGCAGAAATAGTGCAGCAAATCCTTGGTGAACTTGGTGATTATTCAACTAAAAGTGTCTGATGTGAGTAGACATGTTGCAAATAATGGTTTCTGAGAGTAGAGTAGGTGAGAAGAGAAGACTTGAATAGTGCAATTCAGTGCAGAGAGATAAAATCAGAGACAATCAGGGAAAAATTCAGCAGATTACATCAACTCTCCTGGATGAGAGCCTGACCCATACCTAATGATTCACAGCTGACTCTGCTTCTTTACCATAACATTAACCGAGCATCCTGAAACCATCAGTGACCTCATACTGTACAATAAATACATTACCATCCAGCCCCTGTTATCAGGCTACAAGCGCCTCCATGGCTGCTGCTGCTGCTGCTGTGCATCGATTTGCAGACAGTGCCCCAGCTACGCTTCATTGTCTGGGCTGACTAATAAACATACTAATACAAAAGAACCAAAGATGAGCGACAAACGGCGTGATAAAGCATCCCAACAAGTTGAGAAGGTCAAACCCGATGAGCTGTGAAATATTACGTACACACACACACACACACACACACACACAAATACCACGGCCAAGTGTGAAACCCATCCATCTCTAACTGCAGTCAAAACAATCTACTTTTATTGCGGAGCAACACGACTACATACACTATGAACTGTTAGAGAAGTCATGAAAACACATGGTAACAATAAATCCTGCCCAGCCGCCATGTCACACACATTAATAGCAAGTGTATGTGTCACCAGTAAAGCATAAACTGAATCATTCTTTCGTGGCACGGTATGCAACTGACAAACGGGAGGAGGCTTCTCTAGAAAGTTTGATGAAGGTACATCAGTTCAGTTCGATTAAACAAAAGAAACAAAATTTAACGGCGCTCATTTATTTCCCCACTTACGTAAATAAAGTTGTCCCGTCTCTGTTTTTAAATATCTCCCCCTAGACTGGCTTAAACAAGAGAAGACAAACCAAAAATGAATCATAACCGAATACTTTACTGTAATTCATGATTCAAACTAAACGGCACCCTCAAGTACACTCATGCGCTTCACGCTCTACAGACTTAAAACCAACATCGTAGAAACCCTTAACTTTATCGCACAGATAATCTGATATTTACCTGGGCTGTCCACGACTCTTTTCCAGTGATGATCCGCTAGCTGCGATCCAGACTGCCTCTGTTGTCTGTGTCGGTGTGACTAAGTGCGTGGGAAGCCACGGCTGTCTTGCCTTACATGGCTGGGTGAGGCTCCGCCAGCTGCCCAGCCCTTTTTTTCCCTCCAGATTGTTCTAAAGTCACAGAGCTACAGTGCCAGTCCATAGCTGTTAGCCTCCCCTGCAGGACTAAGTGGCCATGTACACAATGGAAAGAACTGGAGGGAACATTTCCACTGATTAGATTATACACAGTCCTGAACTGTCGTGTATTAACTCAGCTGTAGCCTGTCAATGAAACTTTCATATTTTATTTTAGAAACTGTGAAAAATTAGAGGTGCGAGCTGGAACCAGGACAAAACTCTCTCAATATTTACAAGTAAATGTGTGACTTGGTTAACCCGGAATACTTAAAGGTAAACAAACTGACTCTGGTATAAAACTGTGTATGGTCAAGGCCTCATTTATCTGCCACACGGTGACAGTGGTAGGTAGCAGCGCTCTGAGGAATGTGTGATGCGAGTTACATAAGCGAGATTAATGAAGCATCCTTATATAACAGCCCCTGGCACTGTGAGTGTGTGCAGAGCAAATAAAAGTGTGCAAACAAAAGTCCAACGCTGCACGGACCAAATATGTTCATGTTTGTACGCGTGTCCCCATCTGACTGTTATTTTGCCATTTAAAGTTCATTACGGTTCAATTTTCAGTAGATCTGAATTTTTAGTATAAACAAATCGATAGGTTCAACAATTGGTTGAGAAAGCAATTAGTAAATCAACAGAAACATATTAAGGAACTATTCTGATAGCTTTTTTTAAATTATTTCATTCCAGGTCCTCGAAAATGTGCATTTATTTGCAGTCTAATTTAAACGCCATCAATATTCAACATTATATAAAAAAGAATGTTTGATTTACAGTGATGTTAAAGACTGATCACATTAAAATTAAAATTCACACATTTGTATTAATTTTATATGATAAATGACATTAGTTGCAAAGTTTGTAATATTGTAATAGAGTCCCCACTAGTCCATTAAATTCTAACTGAATGACATTACATGTCATATTGTGGTTATTTCTCAGACTATTAGGTGTTTGTAGTAGAATTCTTCTGGCGTGAGCAGTGCAAACATGCCATTTAAACGTTTGTATCACACACAAACATTTCATCTCTCTTCTGTAGTAATGTACGTACGCTGTAGATTTGACTAAAACAAATCCCAATCCAGCTAAGCTAATTTAATTGCACCCTTTCATGGATCAAGCGTTCTCACGCCACGAAAGAATACACATGAAGTCAGACGTCATTTGTCAAAATCAGGACAAAAAACAAGTTAACTAGGGTTTCACAAAAAAAAAAAAAAGACATGAACCTCTGGGGTTTACAGAACAGGATGGAGAAGAGGTCAAAGCCCATGTTTACAGTGAGATCGCAGGACTCACTGAAAAATCAACACAACATTCCTCAATGACCAACGACAATTTAACTTCTTAAGCCCTATTTTAATGCAGACAGAATTAGTAATAAACGGCTGTTGTCTATACCAGACACTTTGGAGTGCAATTTGCGAACTTTATAACATGAGTCAACGGACAGGGATGCTGCTGAACTTGTTCTAACAATCATGAAACTCTATCCGATTAAATGCAAAAGAATTAAAGCACAATAATGCAACATCCATTTCAACAACTGTAGTACTAGGCGTCCTATTTGCTTGGTAAGCTTCTTAAAATGGCAGCGGGTTGTGTTTTAATGACAGACACGGCCTGGTCCACGGAACACCATGGTGGAAAAAGTTAAAGAGACTGTCACAACTACATAAATCAAGGTGTATCCTGGCCTGTGTTACGGTCCCAATGAGCTCATGACAATCCACATGATTGCATTAGTAAATAATAGCTCCCCTCCAAACAAGCTGTCAGTACAACAGAAAATGATTTTACTCCAAATGTGTATTTGTTGGGACATGACTATATGTCTCCTCTTCCTGCTTCGTATTTGTATAAACAAATTATCTGTTCAATCACCAGCATGGCATACATGTCCCATCAAGACTCAACATAACAATTATCAACTCATCGACTTATAACAACGAATTTCCAGAATCGCAATAGCAAGTTATGCAACGTGTGATGTTTAATTTGGCAAACCATCTATGTTTGCTGCTTTGGTTAACTGTCATTACGCTTTTGATTCCTTCAAGGAAGCGTGCAAAGAAAATTCTAAGGAAGACGTATTTCTGTTTGGCTCAAAAACAAACAAGTCATAGCGCATTCTTGATGAGTTCCAGAACCACTGAGTTAGAGTTCTCTGTAACTTCACCATTCCAGAATGCCAAGTCAGTTATTTTGGACTTAATGAGGTTCTAGAATGGAGGTTCCAGTTCTAGAATGTGTGACATGTGACGTGTGATGATTATTTTTTCAATTTATATAAAGTGGTTACATGGGTTTTGTCTTTTTGATTCTGATGACGTTTGCAATGCTGTTTAGAATTAATTCGTTTCAACACAGTTTGTATTTCTTTACTGGCATTACGTTTATCGCTTTGAGGGGATAACAAATGTGTTCTCCTGCCTTTTAAGTCATTTGATTTAAACAGATATGTCTTTAAGATATAACAAGACTGTATTTGAGATGTGAGGTGTCATACCAATTTGGCCAAATTTTCAGTGGGTTAGCTATTATTATTGTCTAATTCTGTTTTCACAAGTGTTTTAATTAGCTTTAATAATAAAATTTGTATCTTAGTCTGGCTGGTATATAGCTACTTCTCTCAGTTATCTGAGTCTTTCCTGTTGTGGAGCTAACTCTTACCTTAACCCGAAACCTATGTAAGGCTGTTAACTCTTATATTGGCAGTTGGAGGTAGAAATAACCAAGCTCAGCTCATGTAAACATTGCGACATTTGTAAATGACGGAGAGCTTCAGAATTTCAAGGAAAAAGTAAGCTAACATTAGTGTTAGCATATATTTTTCCTTATTGGCAGCTTCTGAAAGTAAAACACACTCAAACACTATCCCACAGACGTAAAACCCACAACACCGGAGACGGACATGGTGAAATTTTTTTATGCCTCAGTGCTAGCGACAGCAATGGCTGGAGGTATAAAGTTTTCTAGTTGTCAATCCGTACCTACTGTATGTGTAATTTCGAGTATGTGTCATTCTTGTGAACACAAAACACATGCTGTCCCATAATTCAGCTCATTAAAATGAAATCTTATAAACATCTTGAGGAAATTTCTTCACATTAACCATAAATATCTGATTTGTCTCAAGGACGAACTGACTACAATTTGGGAGTCCATGATCCAAGGTCAAGGTCACCGTGACTTCACAGAACATTTTTGTTTTTGCTTTGGAACGCCATACGCTAAAAATTAGGCTCAACTGTCTAATAGCTCAAAAGTCTACCTCAGGGTAACATTACAGTTTTGTTCAAAAGCACATTCATTAAATTCCCTCACTATACAACATGAGCCTGGACAAACACGGAAGTAAATTCCAACTTGACTGGACGGCAGAGGTGACCAAGAGTAAGTAAAATTGGTAAAGAAAAATACCTTTACATATTTCAGCATATGTTCTTGTTCAAAATACTTTTAATATAAAGCTCAGAAGAAGTAGTTTAACAGAAAAATTAATAAATGCACTCATCTGTAGTTCGAATCCCTGCTACAGGTGAATTTGAGTGTTGAACTGAATTATTTTATTGGAAAACCGTCTCCCCCTGAGTAGGACTATGCTTTAAATTGCAATGTTTGCTTGAATCATCAAATTTAAACCACATGCGCTGTTTGGATCCGTTTTTGGCAGTCGTTTGGGAAAAATTACGTCATGACATTCGGAAAAAGTATCTTATTTAAAACGTCTAGTTTAAAATTAAATATATTAATTATTTATTTCTCCATAAAATAGTTTCACTTTGGTTTTAAAGGAACATGTGCACTGAAGTTATGTAACTAATACGACAGTTCAACAAACAAACTTTATCATTCGCAAAGTCAAATTAAATTGAAATAAATTTCGACCGTTGACGTCGAACACGCTACGTCACGATTAGTTCTGTTATTTCTGACGTGGGTTCGACTCTCGCGTGAGTGAAAAACACGTAAGCTAATATTAAAACATCACTCACGTTAGCTGTATTGTCCTCCTCTCCATTTCGCACAGTTCGAGAGACGCCGCCGCTCATCTTCCCAGTGGAAAACATGAAACATTAAAAATAAATGAATGAGAAAGTGAAGAACAAGATTAAACGTGTCCTTTACTACAACTTCTCCTCTTGGCAAACAAAAAGAGGGATGAGTCGTGAAGACACCTAGAGCCTGCCCCGCTGTCTCTCTCTCTCTGACCAGGTAGTAAAGTAAAACCAGGACTGTCTGCTACAAAGCCTAACCTCATTTAAATGGAATGCACTGAACCATAAGTCAGGATGAAGGACGCGCCAATCATTAGAGACTGCTTGAACTTATTTAATGGTTTCTTTTTTCCTGTTTGTAATATATTTTCTGGAAATTTGCCCATGACAAATGATGGTGGGAAAGTTGAATATGATGAACGTAATAGGCTACTATAACTACTATTGCACACTGTTTCTGTTTTATTCCACAATAGTCGAATGACTTGGTTTAATTGTAATTGTCTTGTACTGTTGTACATTTATTGTTATAATGCTAAATTCCCAACTGGGGATCACTAAATTTCATCTCATCTCATCTCTCAGCGCACATTTAAACACTTTTAAATGTTATTTTATTTCGGTCATTTCTTCTTCCTATGTCATCTTACCTCATTTTCATTTTATCTTCTTCTTGTCTTGTTTTTATCTCATCTCCTCTGATGTTGTTTTCCCCAATTCTTATCATTTTCCTATGTCGTCTTCTTGTTTTTTTCTTGTGTCATCTCATCTTTGTTCCATGTTATCTTCTTATCTTGTATTGTTTTGTTTCTCATCTCATGTTATTTCCTTTGCGTCTTATCATTTTCTTATGTTTTCTTCTTGTTTTGTCTATATTATGTCATCTTATCGTATCTCCCATTTTATCTTTGTCTTGTCTTGTTTTTAATATCTCATCTGATCTCATCTGATCTCATCTGATCTCATCTCATCTGATCTCATCTCATCTCATCTCATCTCATCGCTCACATTAAAACTTCTAAATGCTCCAGCGGCTAGTTTTATTGGACCAGTCTATAGACACATACAGTTGATCATACAGGCTGTAAACTCATTTTAATTTGAATTCCATCAACTGTCTTATGCCATAATGCCTCTCAAGAACAAATGAGGCTGAAATGAACTCACCTCAGAGGAGCTGATGACGCCTCCATCCGGAAGACATTTGTGGTGAGTGTTGCTGAACCACGGCATTTTGTATTCAGTCACCTGCCTGATCTTCTTCCAGAAGGATCCCATATGCTGCCTCTCTTCATCTGTCCTATTTCAACAAATTTTGTTCAACCTCTTCCCCCGTTTTTTTTTTTTTTTTT
>JASGAT010359723.1:0-30750 GCA_030220025.1 Chelon auratus | reverse complement strand
CACACACACACACACACACTCGTATATATATTTGGAACAAGGTGTGTGAGTGCCAATCCCTTGATTAGAGCCACCAAAGCTCTAATGCTGTTGACATAATTGGTACATTAGTGTGTTTACTTCACCTAACCTCAACTTCCAAGGTGTGTGTTTTCATATTTACAGAGCAGACATCATTTAGAAAACTAAACTAAAACCAGCTGCGTAAACATGTGAGATAAATTATGCCAGATGGCTGATGGCTTATTCTGTTAATATGGACTTTCCCCAAATTTTAGTCTTCCGACTGTGGCTGCAGATCATTAGTCACATGAGCAGAAAGGTGGAATTTGCATCATTTTAATCTTCTTCGTTGCACGAGCTTCGTTGTCTTCAAGGGTAATGAGACATACACTGTCCTTTCTGTCTTCAGTAATGTGGACACAATTGTCCTTGACACGTGAGGCTCCCTTACATCATGATTACCAGCCCATATTAGTTTGTTTCTTTATTAGTCCCTCACCCAAATGTTTGCATGTGTGGGGGGTGTCTCCATGTGTTTAATTAAAAGCAAATGGAGGCCGTACAGTGAGGGGTGCCACAGATTGTAGCCATATGCTTCACAGGCTGTGCCATATTTAAGGCAGCGGATGGTGGGGAGATAATCCTCGAGTTGTGTGAATGCTTCCAGTTGTGCCAGTCATATTGTCAGCCAAGTCAGTGTATCAGAGCCACGAGTGGTTATGTACCTTCACTGCACAAAGACCTCTCCTGTCAGGAAGAAGTATAGTCTGATTATTTCCTGATCAGAACTGTCAATCTTATTGGTCAGTCTTGTGCAATTATGTGTCAAAAAGCCATCTGAATTAACATGTACTCTGAATAGGTCTCTCTTATATTCTTGATGTGCAATGCTTCTGGTTGTAATATAGCATAGCTGTAATAGAATATATAAAACGCGCTTCTGTTCTGCTCTTCACTATTTTCTACCACTTTTTTAGTCAAACAGCATGTTTACATATAAACTAAGAACTAAGAAGAAAAGTTTGTCGTTAAACATTGTTCTTTTTGTAAAGTATCATTACTATTTCTAATGGAGCTGAAAGCGGAGTCTTTTTCTTATTAGAGCAGAATAAAACCACTTCTGCATAGAGACCTTTCAATGTGATTAACCGCAGGTTAAGTGCATTATAGATTTTTGCATCTTTGCCGATAATTGCAGCTGCCTCTTTAGACTGATGGCGGTGCTGCCGTTATTGTTTTTTTGATTTTCACCTGACCACACTATAGCGATGGCCACAAATCTTAAATGACATTAACTGCCCTGAGCTTTTCTTTTTTTAAAGGCCTGACAGAACGGCCATTGTCCAGGGAAACGGCAGTCATACTTTCATTTACTCTAAGGAATGTGTCTGCACTGAAAAAACAGTATGCCAGTTCAATTCCATTCAGTTTCAATTTTATTTACATAGCGCCAACAACAATCCAGATCCTCACAAGATGCTTTACAGATCTCGTGAAACCCATACAAAAACTGAGGCGATGGTGGCAAGAAAGAACTCCTCTTTTAACAGGACGAAACTTTGAGCAGAACCAAGCTCATGCAAGGGGACACATCTGCTTGAGGCCAGCCGGGTAGAGAGAGAGAGACAGAGAAAAGAAGGAAAGAGAGGAGAGCAGCAGAGGAGATAAATGTATACATGCAGCATATATACATATATATATATACACACATGATTGAGAGACAGGCATGATCAGTGACGTGTCACAAAGTAGTAGTATATAAATGCTACTACTTAAGTGGGAGAGGAGAGTAGCGGATTAATGCTCAGTGCATCATGGGAAGTTCCCCAGCAGCCTAGACCAATAGCAGCATGAGGATGGTTCAGACAGGGTCAACTAAGGCAGGCCTAACTACAAGTTTTGTCAAAAGGTAGGTGACGTCGTAAATATGAGCAGGCATTGTCTTTAAGATCCAGTCTTAAAGTATCACACAAAAAAATGCACACAAAAGAAAACACAACAAATTCATGTATCAATTTACCAAACCTTAACTGTCACTTTAATTAAAATAGGTTGCCAATAGCTTTTTTTAATTTTGTAAAACTTGACAGTTGTGAAATAAATAATAATGAACATAATTTCCCCTTAAAGCAAAATCATCCTCCATGTGATTTGAGTAGCCTGTATCCCATCATGTGTTGTACCTGTGTATTGAAATCCACTTCCGTTGGAAAATGCCCTGCTTTAATTACCAGCCACACATACTGTGTGCATGTGAAGGCCCAGATGCCCAGCTGTCATGAGTTGAAGCCGTTTGAGTTGTTTTAGGAGACTCTAAAAGCCATAATTACTGGTCCTTAAGAGCAGAACGGCTGCAAATTACAGCTGCGCTCAGAGCAAACTAAAATAGCCCGATTCAATTATTTACAAATGAAGAATGCCGGCGGTGTGTTATCGCACATGCACATGCAACCAGCTTGCTGCCGTGGCCACGCAAGTAGACGTGAACTCTCTTGCCACACACACACACACGCGCTCACTGGCCTCACTGAATAGCAGACACGTGACAAGACTGGCGGAGGCCATACCAGCAGTCTCTCCTCCTACAGACCCATCATGTGTGCTCAATTACCGTGACAAGACTGCACAAACATGGCTATCACTGAGCCAATAACCACTTGGTCAAGGCTACATGTAGCATTTTTCTTTTCATTTTCTTCAGACATTCTGACACATTATCTGTGTCTGTACGTTTTTGTTTTACCTTCTCTGGGCCATAATCTACATGAAAGGGCAGCAGGGGATTTCTGTCCCTGATCCACCTCCCCTCGACTCTCGTGCGTGACAGACTCACTTCTCTCTTGAGGTGGATGTGTTAATATCATGTGACAGCAACCGTGCTCTCCATCTGTTTCTCTTCTCTTCTCTTCTCTTCTCTTCTCTTCTCTTCTCTTCTCTTCTCTTCTCTTCTACATTCAAAATGTCATTCTCTCCAACACGTGCCATACTTCAGGACAACAAACAAGCAGATTTACATCGTCTGGAAACCGTGCCAAATAGTGAAAGATATTTAAGTAGTCAAGCCCAGTGTTAGCGCTGTAGTCTTTGACTAAACCCAAAATGCATTCTCAGCCACTTAAGTGTGACCTTTGCCCCTCCCCTACCTCAGCTGTGACCCCTTGCAACTTTATATCCGACCTCACTTCACTTCTCAGAGTAATCCCCTGTGTCTGTAGACTTGAGAGTAGGTTTTTGAAAAGCAATTAAACATTGTAAACAGGACTCATGACACACTCGGCACCATTAATTGGAGCTCTTGATAATACTCCTCTATAGGGGCCCTCATTAGGCCTGATCGTTGCTTTCAGACACAGTGAGAGAAAATATTTCATTTGTGGGGTTTGCTTAGTCCGACACGTGGCACAGTGAAATGCTGCCAGCTCTGGGTTAATCCTCAGATCCAACAGCTCGAGGGGCACCTCGCCATAATGGAGAACGGCATGCTGGGTACGTCGATGCTGCACTGCCAGAGGGCTCCGTCTGGTTCATGGTATCAGCCCGCGCTAACCCTCCTCACCACTGTGACTCATTAACAAGCTCAATTCCCAGGGTTCCCATCTGCGTGCCACCTGCACTGAATCACCAAGGCTAGCAACATTTAATGCAGGACACCATTCACATTTGTTTCGGCATTTCCCATAAGCATATTACTTGAGCCCACGTTGTGTCTATTCACTCAGTTCCTGCTTTTTCTTCCCTCTGTGCCCCTCTTTCAGTCTCTGTCTGTTTAGCAGAGATGATGGATGGATGTATTAGTACTCCAGCTGGATGTTGACTTAGCAGCGACGCATATTTAGAACAGTTTCCAAGTCCTACAAATTATTAAAACACCATGATTTTGATAAATGCGATGGACCTTTCAGTCTTATAACATTTGCAGGGCAGATGTGTTTAAAAAAAATGCAATGATTGAAATATATGAAGATGTTTTCTTGTGAAAGTTCTATAATTTTTTTAGCAACATTGTAAATAGTCTTGTTTTTATATAGCACAACCTACTGGTAATCCAAGGGCTTTAGAGTCACAGACACATCTACCCATTCACTCTCACAGTCAAACAGATTGGGGGTCCAGTGTTTCTGCTCAAGGGCGTTCTGCACATGACATGTTCTGAGGATCGAACCACTAACCCTCAGGTTTGTGGACTCCGAATGAGCCAGAACCGCCGCATGACATGATTAAACATTACATGTAGCAAAAAAAATTCCATTGTGTAGGACTTCTTCCTCCTACCTCCTTTTGTGTAGGAGAACCAATGGTGGCTGAAGGTTCAATTTAAAATCTTAAAAGAGGTCCTCTCAAGAGTCAGTGTTTTGGTTTGTCTTTTCTGGGCTACAGTAGAAACATGGCCGTGCAACATGATCTTTGGAAGAAGCACTTATGAGACTGTTAACTACTGTTACTGTTACTGTGACTGAAAACATCACTGTGACTACCATACTTCATTTCTATTCTATTTCTGTTCTCCTTTATAGTAATAGACCTTAAGTCGTTTCTAAAGTATTTTCGTTCTGCATTGTCCTCTCTATGTCTGTTTCACTGATGCAATCTTTTTCTGTCAGATTACATTTGCACAAGGTAGTCGCAGAGAACCAAAAACAGAAGATTGTGCATGTGCGTCACTTTACACGGTAGAAGACCTCCAGTCATAACATCAGCATAGCTGTACTGACTGTCTTCACCTCTTCACACATATACAAGTTGCTGTTTCCGAGAGACACAATATGCAGCTGCGCGAAGCTTGTGTGCCACTTCGTGATACGCATCATCTCAGCAGAATTCTGGGCACAGAGTTATTAAAAACAATGTGATATTAAGTTTTATAATGTATATCTTCAGTCCCCTACCATCTACTTCCCAGACCGGGAGAAAAATGAGCCGAACAATATGACAGAGTAAACAAAAAACAAAAAGTGGAAGTCAGTGGAGAGAGAAGAAAACGCCTTTCAGACTAACAATGCTGGTTTCATCCAAGGAGCTGTGTGTGAGACAAATTCTAGCTGATGACCCGGCTCCACCGTCCAGACCTGGGTGAGCTGAGACCATGAAGGGGAAGCCAATAAAAAGAGACTCATTATAAGCTATGTCCTTTCTAAAACTGTCCTCACTCTGTATGTATTGTCTCATGGCAGACCTCAAGTCAAGTGATTTAAAGGCCATTCAGTCTCAACATCAGGGTGAATTGTCAATGGTTTTGTACTAGGGCAGAACAAATGTTACGACTGTAATGTGACATGAGCAACTCAGAGACACAGACTGTCCTTCACTAAACTGACAAGTGCCGGTGTGACATGGTAATTCCCCTGACATCTGCTCCTCATTCTCTCCCACTTACACAGAGTAGATAATCTTCAGACACAATGGTCAATTTAATCAGGTGGAATTCCTGTGCAGCGTGCGCACAAACTGACATGGTGTCATTTAATAATCACGTTCACATGGCTTACACGCAGCATATGCGGCATGCGTGGGCCAAGTCACACTTGCGGTAAGATAGCATCGATACAGCACGTCCAGAAATCTTCAGACTTATAAAACAGTGACTCATTTGATCTGAAACGCATCCAACCGCGTTCGCTCTTCTCTGATTTGCAGCTCCGCCAGTGAGCTCAGTGTTGCCAGGCGGGGAGACAGAAGAATAACGGCCTTCATTTCACCTTTTCTTTGCTTTGCATGGGTTCACCACTGGATGAGGATTTTAATGTCTATTTGAGTCTCAGTGAAAGAAATATAAAGGCCTAAAGATATCACATTTTAAAGGAGACAGGGAAACAGCACTCACACTCATAGATTTCTTACATATGAAAACATCAAGCAACTCCAGGTTTTTAGTTACTTTGAAACTCTGCTCGGTCATACGATAAAAAACAATCAAAGGAGGAGGAAATGACGGTAGAAACAGAGGGATTTGGAAAGCTAATTTATAAGCAGACCACAAAATGTAAGGGAGAACATATAAACTGCAAAAGTATAAACATCTAAGGAAAGTAGAGACTTCACTTTCCCTCCGTCGTATCAGTGTTCAGATATATTAAAACACAGCTGTGACTTTTGTGGACACAGGTTTAAATGAGTTTCTAGTTGCTATGGGCTACACTCATTATTATTATTTTGTGTGGATGCTGCAACTGCTCCCCCACTGTGAGCAGAAGGTCAACAGCGCCATCTACTGATGTGGTCCACACACCTGAGGCCGCGAAACCACCAAATCAAATCATATCAGCCTTATTTGCCACCATCTATGTAACACACAAGGAATTTGTTCAGTGCACTTAGCTGTGCCATGTGCCATGCAAGGCCCTTGGGTGCAGTTTGGGGGATTAGGGTGACCACATAGTCCCAAGGATGCATCTCTAAACACCAGCCCATCACTCAACTCAACATACATCATACAGTATCATAAAGCCATTATTTAAATTCTGTATTTCTCAAGAAATAACTGATCCACATCAAAAGCAGGACCAAATATGGTCTTACATTTTTAACTGTAAAATCACAATAAAGATTCAAGGATTGGTAAGGTGTGCAACAGCAAAAAATCTTCACAGTGGTTCCTGTAATTAATCCTTCAGCTAATCCTCCCGCAGTGACACATCGCAGCTGCATATCAGTAAGAGACGATCACCGTGCCCTAAATACTGCCAACCACTGCTCGCATCCCCAGAGTGCTGAACTGTTGGCTGAGTGTGTTTAACAGTTAATGAAGACCCTGCACTGCTGGCTCCTGCTAGCTGCTGCTGGCTGGTGATAAGGAAGTCCTTCAAAGATTAGTATAGTATATAATCACAGTCAGTCTAACACTCACAGAGCCAAATGGAGGAGAGGAGGGCTCAAAGACAGGACTCGTATGCGGTTTGCATAATTTGCAGTAATGAGAAGATGGCACGAGGATGGTGGTGAAAAATATCCAGAGGCTGAAAATGTGCAGTGTGCAATTCGGATTCTTGTTGTAAAAGTCTATAAAATGCTGACACAGTGTGGTACACAAGCATAGCACGAAAGCAGGACTGCAATGGAACACAATATTCCGAAAAGAAGAAAAAGACTAAAGAGTAAAGATAACCCAAGATTAAATATGTCATGGAAGCCCATTAGTTACCAGAGAAGCCTCTGTATGCACTGCCTGCTGTAAAGCATGGCTGTGTAGTGTTTCAAACAAGAAATCATTCTTCTTCTAACAAATGAAAAACTCAGTTAGTCTGATATGAATACTGGCTTATGGTGGCTAATGTTAGCTAATGTAAGCAAGCAAGCAATGAATTGTGTAACAGACATTAATGGGTCAGTGTACATTTTAGTGTGCGTTTAACAAAAGTTGCACAGTCTCCCCTTGAGGTGATGGGATATTTTAAAAGAAAAAGAAACCGTTTGAACTTTAGCGTGTCTGTGACAAACATTAACGCCGAGGTCGCCAACATGTCTCCGGGAACCCTCCAAAAGCGCCCACCTCCCAGTGAAATCGATCAACAGGACGTGAGACGGACAAAAGAAATGGAAAAGAACGGTGTTCAGTCATGTTGTGAGACTTTGCGGGACAGTTTCCATTAATTTTATTCACTTCAGTGGTCCACGAACTGACAGCAGAGTCCAGAGGCACCAAAGGGTGCAGTGGATGATTTATTGCTTTAGAGCTGGCGGCAGGGAACTACTGACCTCCTGGTGACCAGCACATTACAGCTGCAGGTGCATATGGTCAACCTATGTGGCAGCTGGAGACTTATGAACAATAAGAAGTAAAAGGTAAAACTGAGTTCCAACACAACTTCAAGCGAATGGATATCTGTGATGAGCTCCGGCAGCTTATTTCAGTTGTGTGTGTAAAAACTGCTCCTGCCAACTATATCCTGTTTTATTTTAATACTTTTGTATGGTTTAGGCATCTCATATTGTCCCAGGTCTTTCCCTCCTGCTCCAGTGTCTTTTCAGTATCTGAGAGAAAGTTCTGCCCTATTAGGGTTTACAACTTGTTTCTCGTGCATATATACAATACGTATATATGACGCTTTGTCATAGTTCAGTATCTCCCTGTGTTCAGTACTTATGGTTTCTCTTTTTTTTTTTTTTGCCTTTAGTCTACTCCTTGTCAGATTTGCTTGCTAATGGAAACACTGACATCCCGTATACTGACCTACAGTATTTTCCCTGGTAAAGCCTGGTGTCATGCACCTGAAGTCCTTGTCTGTTGGTATGACCAGTCAAG
The DNA here is from genome assembly GCA_030220025.1 of Chelon auratus. Taxonomy (NCBI): domain Eukaryota; kingdom Metazoa; phylum Chordata; class Actinopteri; order Mugiliformes; family Mugilidae; genus Chelon; species Chelon auratus. Next base: position 22,508 of record JASGAT010359723.1, on the reverse strand, counting down.
GTCTTTGGGACTGTTCATATTTCATGGAAGGAAACTGTTTAACCTTTTTTTCAGCCGGCCCTCTGTGATGGGGGACGTTATGGCGTTTTCAGACATCTCCCTGTTCTTGCACTGCTACTGTGGTTCAATTAATGTGAAACACTGAGAAAACTGAAGTGTAAAGGAGGAGTGTGCTAAACTAGAAAAAATTATTTTCTTATCATTTGTGTAACCTGTTTGTGTTTGAATGTTGGGAAAAAAATCTTGACAATTTTCCTAAAAGAAACATTGCAGAAAAAAACTGTTGCAGATTACAGATAAATTACATTTCATAGAATGTAATTTAACATGATTTAACATGGTTCAAGAAATTGACACTTCTTTATGGACAAAAATGAACAAAACTGCACAATTCATTACTGCTTACATCCTCTCATTTGGTGTGCATGTTTCACTTTTTTTCCCCTTGTGTTCTTTTCAGTAGTATGTAGACGTGTGCACTGCCTTATAACCTGGTCTCAAAACTATTTTCCTCTAAGAAGGATTTCCCACAGACAGTGATGGCTTTAAAGTCCTCTGAGATCTCCAGCAGGGTCTTGGCTTTGGTCTCAGGAAGAAGAAAGAAGGTATAAAGACAACCCAGGAGGCACACGCAGGCAAACAGTAGAAAGCAGTACGAGCTGAGACCACTCTGTGTGAGGAGATAAAGTGATTAGGCATTAGCATTGTTAAAGGAACTGTATAAAACGCAGATCTGTGGCTGCTGTAATGTGTTGGTTGGTGGCACTCACAATAAGGAACGGAAAGACTAGGCCCAGCACCGCGAACATGAACCAGCGCTGTATCCCCATGAGGACTAACGCTGCAAGCCGGTTAGACTGGATGAAAACTTCACTGTTGAGCGTGGCTGTAGCTCCCGCTGTGCGAACCAGAGAGAGGACACAGGGGAATGAAATGAATTTTCTATGCAACATCTTCTCTGCTACCATTTTAGTGTGTCATGTACGGAATTCCCTTTTTATTTTAAACTCAGCGACTGTACAGCACCTACCGGGTCCTCCGCAGAAGAAGAGGATGAAGATGATGATCAAACTCGTGGTAATGTATGGCACCCAGTAGCTTGCAGCCTGCATGAATGACAATTTTAGGTTAATCGGTTTTACTATACAGATGATTGCATCCTGCATTTGCTTTCACATTTTCTCTTGGAAAAAACATCAACATTTTGATATTTGTTTTAATGTCCTACAAAACTATTTTTACTCACATTACTAATGCTGCCAACCTCAAACATGTAAGCGCATTTACTTAGGTACTGTAACTCTGTGTAATGCCGAGGTAATTGGGTTTTATTTGAGATTTCCGTTTTATGCTCACTGCATTTCTTTCAGATGTGTAATAAAACTCCATCAAACAAGTGTTTTTCTGCAAATTAGTACTTTTCCAATACATTTTGCTAGTAATGATTTGTGTTCTTCTTCCATCACTGCTGACAGGTTCACCTTCAGGTTGAGTGTGACAGTGACCAGCACCAAGCTGACACACATGACCCCATAGCCCCCATAGAGCAACGGCCTCCTTCCTGTGTGCTCAATAATAAGACCCTGGTAGAGAGTGGAAGATAATGAATGAATTAAAATAATAATAATAATAAAATCCAACATGTATGTAATTACTGTATTATTGTAGCTCAGCTATAACGACAGCGAAAGCTACCGACTGGAGATCTTAAATGTAGAGTGAGGTACAGACTGAGGAATTTACTCACACAAGAGATTGAGGTGATGATTTCAGATACTCCAATACCAAGAGTGACGTAGCGGATCTTGTCTCTTGGTATACCTGCCTTCAGGAAGATGTCAAAGGAGAAGATATTGATCTGGGATGAAGAAAAGTACTGTTAGAATTAACAGGTCTGGTGTTATACAGTATGTATGATGCTATCACGTTATGTACTGTATGTCCATGGAAAGTGTCATATGCATGACTGTGTTTAATGTTTGTGTTAACCTTTTGAAAATGCCTGCTTATGGACTGAAAATGAATATCATGGAAAGCTGACAATAAAGTTGCATGGCATGGTATGTTATTTGCCTCATAGGTTTTCATCTTTATCGTATCGTATCGCATCGCATCGTATCGTATTTTGCTAATAAGCATGTTGCATCGTATTAAATGATACGACAAATATACTGCATTCTGTAAATTCCGTTTCCATCCTCACCGCAGACATGCCTGACAGCTGGTTGCAACAGTAGATGGTTGACATTGTGATGAGCTGCCATCTAACGGCCCTGTCCCTCAGAAGCTGCAGGGCGCTCCTTGGTGGGGCTGCTTCAATGGTCATCTGCTCAGTCAACATCTCATCCATTTCCTGTTTGTAGTCACCTTGGCCCCACAGAGTCTGAAGAGCTGGAATTAGAATAAAAATGGGTGTACAGAGTAATGTCTGATACCAAAACTGTAAGGTTTTGGGGTCTGGTAATGTTTGAATATGGGAAAATATACCAACCTTTTGTGCATGCCTTGTCATCACCTTTATCTATTAATAAATAGCGGGGAGCCTCAGGGAGAAAAGGCAACACAATAATCTGGACCACGGAGAAAAAGGCAGGGACACAGAGGACAATATTCCACAGGTCCTCTCGACCGAGGATCTCACTGAAAAAAATAAAATCTGGGTTAAAGCTTTATTGGGTTAAAGATTTATTATTTAATTGCTATTTTTTAATACACTTCCTGACTATGGGTTATAACTTTTCCTCAGCTGTTCACCTGTCACACGTGTTTACACTAGGTGCTTACCTCAATCCAAAAAACTGTGCAGACAGTTTGCCAAGTGATGAAAAGGTTGCTGAGGTCAGTGTCACTGTGCCTCTAATCTTTCTGGGTGAAATCTCCCCGAGATAGATTATATGGATGCTCACTCCCAGACCTGCAGGTCATATGAGGTATGTGTGACAAGTAAGCAGAAACTCAACACATTCATGAGCGGCATGCACAATATGGTGGCTTACCTGTCGAGTATCCATACAGGATCCTTGCCACTATAATCATTTCATATGACTTGGCTCCTTTGCTTGTCAGCATGACGCCTGCTGCCACAACGGCAACAAAGCTGTTGCAGATCATTGCCTTTTTTCTGAGGAAGGAACGTGCATCACTTCAGAGCTTTTTAAGCTACACCACTGAGCGCAACACCGAGTCTCATGCTTACCTTCCCAGCATGCCTGAGATAAACCTGACACTGACTGCACCAAAGAGTCCTCCGACAGCGTACATGGAGACAATAAGAGACCAGATCATGGTGACGGTCTGCGGAGAGGGAGGCTCTGCATACCTGTCATACCAGCTGCTGTTGATGAAACTCTGTATGAACTGAAAGGAAACAACAGTTTGTTAACTAAATTGCAAAAACTTATAAGCAAATGAGGATGGAATGGAAAGGTGAGATGAAGTTTCACCGGTGAGGGAGAGCTCAGTCCAGTGAGATGGTAGCCAGTCTGAAAGCTTCCTCCAAATCCCAAAATAATGATAAGGCCCAGAGCGTTGCCACGAGTCTGGAAGAGCCGAAATAAGACATCAAAAAAACTAAATCAAATGTTAAATGTTGAGTCAAAAATCATCTCTAATAACTAGGTTTTGTTTTATAATTCCATGATTTATCTCATACTTTAGCCGGTTGTGTGTCATTATGACTAAGCAGTGAATGGACTTTCGGTGAATTGGAAGACTTCTACCTGCCCCACGACTGAAGGTGCACAGACACTCGCTCTCGCTGGGATTTTGCCCAAAAAATAAGGGACTTTTCATGATTTCGCAAAAAGTTACTACACACTTTGGTCCGGGATTGCAGGGACAAAACAGAATATCCTAAAAGGAATTTTGTTTATGAATAAGGATTGCTCAGCTCCTGATGTGCAGAATTTCGCACTGCTTTCTGTACCCAAAGAATACTTTTCTTACACAGGCTAACAAAGTGCAGTGACTCAGCTGAAATTTGTTTGGATGACTCATAGCCCTCAGACATACTGAAAAACAACCTGCTCGCCTGAAACAGCACGTTTTGTTTTTCTAACAGTTTCGATGTCATAAAAGCGCGTTTGCCATGGCTGTATCAGAGGTTGACACTACCATATTTTTCTGTCCTCAGCATTTACATGCACAAACATACAGTCACACAGACAGTAGAAAATACATCAAATCCTACCAGCTGTTGAAGCAAAGTTCCCATTTTGTCTTTCCTGGCATGTACATATGGTACATTTGTTCAGACTGCATGGACTTTGTTAAATATTTCAGGCTGCTTATCATTAACTTTTCAAACTAGAAATTAAGTAACTGGTGATCACCCTGCCACACAGACAATGACTTCCCCTACATGAGTCACTCATCTATCCAGTGGACTGAAGTTACTCTGCAGGACCACTGATTTCATCAGGCTTCGTGACTGTTTTGAAATGATCATCAATATTTTTCATGCGATATAGAAAAATGAGCAACAGGCCCTTTACGAACTAGTCTTTATTTGAATTTATTCATCTCATTCATATAGCACTCTACATAAAAATATAGCACTTAGCATAAAAATTTGCAGTAACCATGTACAGTCTGTCCCCTTTTGTTTTCAGCTGGGCCCCAGGAACAAAAGACTTCTGTCTGAGCATCTCAAAGTACGTACCAGTATGTAAGATATTACGTAGGTCAGTAATATATTCACAGGCACGGGTCATGAAGAGTATTAAAAGTAATCACTGGGATCTTAAAATGAATTTAAAAACGTACTGGGAGACAGTGGAGACTTGTAAAGTAGAGTGATATGAAGCCTTTACCTGGTTCTATCACAATAGGACAATAAGGACGCAAAGCAGCCACTTTCTGAAACGTGTCTGAGACTATTAAGACATGATTGGACCAGCTTCATCAGATGGGACTCAATAGGTGGAGTCTGTGAGGTCACCCACTAAATTTCGGAAGAGTGAGTTTAAAGCCCAAAGTGGGTGGGGACCGTGGTTGCCATGTTGGTTGTGCTTTACTCTGCCCCCACTAGAATAATCCAGCTTGCTGGGAGGTACCCATAGTTCTGAGATTCAAGTCAGTTTCTGAGAAAAAGTCTGAATTCTAATAATTCAGAAATTTTTAAAATAATGTCACAACTCTGAGATTAAAGTCCTAGAGTCTAGGACTTTAATCTCAGAGTTGTGACATTAAATGGATGCTCACCAGCATCCATTGCTCTAGGACCTAGAGCAATGTAACTGAAGTCAGGAAACAAAATAAATTTCAACAAGACCATCTTTGATTGTATGTTAATTAATTTAATTTAATTCACAGAAATTGTGAAATTCAGAAAATATGTCCAATCGTCAAACATTGTATGCTAACAGACACGGTACTAGCTAACCATACATGTATTAGAAGTGACAGGCATAATATCAACACACATCTTTTCCATACTGTAGTCTCTTCTTCCATTACTGAATGACGTCCTCTGAGGCATTTTCGGCAGGCTGGGTCCTAGCTCCTAGCTGCAGTGACTCACTGAAGTGGGTTTCTGGGAGTTTCACATAGTTCTGAGATTAAAGTTAGTGTCTGTGAAAAATAAAATAAAATCGGCCATAGCTTAATACACTCAGGTTTCACATGTCTGACAGGTTAACAGGCAGCTGTGTGAGTCATCAGCATAAAAGTGGAATGAGACTCCATGCCTGCCAATTACATATCCAAAAGGACAAAAACTGCACAAAGCGTCATTTTAATTATTGAGTTATAATTCCTTTTGGGCATTATCACCACTCCTTATACTGTAAAAACAAGTAGTAAGCAAAAAAACTTTATGCCAGCAAAACTTCAACATGAACCAGTACACTGATTTATGTAAATTGCGTTTTCTGTCATTTTAAAATGTACAACTTACGTAGTGTATACACACTATGGTAGAAGCAGATGTTCAGGGTGTGGTATATTATATAAACCTAAAGCTCTTTGATTCTTCTTTGCGTTAGTGTCATTTAATATAATTTGACAAAATCACTTATTGTTAGTATAAAACGTCGATTTCGTGTCATATAACTGAAAAACTGTGGTAATACAATGAAGATTAGTGTATATATTCTGGTATTTAATTACTCTTCAATTTGTACGGAGGTGATGTTCACATATATGTCCAGCAGGGGGCAGTAGCCGTCTGTTGCTTATTAAATGTGAGGTTGTCCTCCGCTCTTTTCTTTTCTTTTCGTCGTTGACAGTCACTCCGGCGGAAACAACATACGACAGTGTTTTCCGTAGTCATCGTAGACTAGCGGGTAACGGCGAGTAGTGGATCTTGTCTACACAAAAGAAAGTCTTCAGTTTGTGTATTAGCTTATACCTTTTTGAAAAAATGCCGCTAGAGAATCTGGAGGAAGAGGGTCTGCCCAAGAACCCCGACCTGAGGATAGCACAGCTGAAGTTTCTGCTCACAATGGACGGACACCGACATGACGCTAAAGTGAAGACTGAGCTCATGGATGCTATCAAAGCTAACAGTGAGTTAGCATTTTAACATTAGCCCAGATATCGTTTAAGTATATGCCTAAATCTAACAGCGGCGTGTGTATCTGCGTAAGGAAATACACTGGCTGCATAACGGCTACAGAAATCCAGGCGAAGTCCTCAAAGTTTACGTCTGTATAACGAGCAATAGCGTGCTAGCTAACGTTATTAGCAAACGTCAATTAGCTAACAAACTCATACAGGGCTGGTTTGTAAATTACCCTAACATTAACAGTTTAGACATGTTTACTTAATGAATAAAATCTAGCAATGTATAGCAAAATGAAATATGTAATATGTCTATATATATTTATATATATATATATATATATTTTTTTCTGATATTAACGCTATTCTGTCTGCTCCAGATATGGCCCCGTATTATGAGGGTCTGTGTAAGGAGCTGAAGTGGCAGCTGGACAGTGACCTGCTGAGTAAAATGAAAAAGGCCAACGAGGAGGAGCTGAAGCGTCTGGACAATGTGCTGGAGGATGCAGAGAAGAACCAGGGAGAGAGTGAGATACGAGATGCCATGATGGCCAAAGCTGAGTATCTCATCAGAATTGGAGACAAGGTATGGTGTCGCACAATCCGGTTTGAGGGGTGATGTAAAATGGAAAACAGGTGTAAAAAAAAAAAAAAAGTTTTAATTCCAGCCAGAGATAAATGATTGGATCAAGCGTGTACATGGTCATATATTTTACTAGTTCATGGTTTAATGTTTACACTACCACTCTCAATCAGATTGAAAGTTCCTTCAAATCAGGGCTGTCTGTTCTGATTGAAGCGGTTCCAAGAGGCATTTTTATTCTGATTATTAGTCGATTACTATAATCCAGCAACAGCGCAGCCACGGATGCCCATTCTAACAGTATCTACTGCTGTGTATCAAAGCCCAAGGCCTTCTCCTGTTAAAGCTAATCAACTTCTCAGCTGGATTACTCATATTATCAGTTTCTGAGTGTTAAGTTTCTCATAATTGCCTATACTTGAGTGCCTATACTAGAGTGACCAGCAAAGTCGTTTATTCTAAGTAGTATTATAACACTAACTATAGTTAAACTAGTTAAAGTGACTTTTTGTGTTTTATGTCTTTTATCTCTTGAATTTGAACTTGTATAAGAGAAAGTTGGGTGTTCAAAAAAAAAATCTGAAATGCATTGACATTGCTTGTCTTTATCTAACGTCTCCACAGGAGGGCGCCCTAACAGCCTTCAGGAAGACCTATGACAAGACGGTGGCTTTGGGTCACAGACTAGACATTGTCTTCTACCTGCTGAGGATCGGCCTCTTCTACATGGATAGCGACCTCATCACACGCAACTCTGAGAAAGCGAAGAGGTAAAAGCTCATAAACTTTTGTTTTGCAACACGTCCTCCAACATTCTCTGTAATCTTCGTAGTGCTCATTTGCCTGTTCTTCTGTTTTCACTGCAGTCTCATTGAGGAGGGGGGAGACTGGGACAGGAGGAATCGTCTGAAGGTTTACCAGGGCCTGTACTGCGTGGCCATCAGGGACTTCAAGCAAGCTGCTGAGCTCTTCCTCGATACAGTCTCCACCTTCACCTCCTATGAACTCATGGACTACAAGACTTTTGTCACCTACACAGTCTATGTCTGCATGATCGCCCTCAAAAGGCCTGACCTCCGTGAAAAGGTAGAGACACTAATGAGATGCTTTCACGCTTTTTTTTTTTTTTTATGTGCAACCGCTGTTGAATGTGCTGAATTTGTTTGTCTGTAGGTAATAAAGGGAGCAGAGATCTTGGAGGTGCTGCACAGTCTGCCTTCTGTCCGCCAGTATCTCTTCTCACTCTACGAGTGCCGTTACTCAGTTTTCTTCCAGTCTCTGGGTAAGGAAGACTTTTTATTTTGTAAAACTTTTTGATACTGTAAGATTTTACTTGGTGTCATTATATGCGTTACATGCTACTGGATGTTGGTTCTGCACCTCAGTAATGACTGTGAAACTCTGTACCACAGCTACAGTGGAGCAGGAGATGAAGAAGGACTGGCTGTTTGCTCCACACTACCGTTACTATGTGAGGGAGATGAGGATCCAGGCCTACAGCCAGCTGCTAGAGTCCTACCGATCCCTCACCCTGGGCTACATGGCCGAGGCCTTTGGTGTCAGCACGGAGTTCATTGACCAGTGAGTCTTCATACACCATGTTCACATACCTGGTCTGAAATTCAGATCGGCAAAGGAATATTTTGACATTGCGAGACATATTCTTGTTCATTTTGTATCTGAGAGTGAGATGAAAATGTGAATACGTGCCTTTGCAAAGATGGCGACTCATTCACATGCTCCCATAGTTTGTTGTTCTGGCAAACTTATTTACACCTTCTCTCCTTTTCACAGGGAACTGTCCCGATTCATCGCTGCTGGCCGTCTTCACTGTAAAATTGATAAAGTCAATGAGATTGTGGAAACCAATAGGTAATGCTACTAGTTTATACCAAAACTTAAGGGAAACGCCATAACCAGACACAGAGCTCTAAATGTTGGTTGTTGTTTTTTTTGCAGACCTGATAGCAAAAACTGGCAGTACCAGGAAACCATCAAGAAGGGTGACTTGCTGCTCAACAGAGTCCAGAAGTTGTCCAGAGTTATTAACATGTAACCAGGGAGGCCATCTTTTTCATTACAGCAAGGGCGACTTGCATTATTCTTCTTGGTATACCGAAACCTATTGTTTGTCTGACAAAGTGACTCTTCTATTGTGTAAATAATAAAACCTGTTTGACTGTTGATGCTGCATTTCTCAAAGTTGTTTTTGTTTTAGGAAAGAGGCAGAGACATGATTTCATATAAATAGCAGTATAAATTATTTTATTTACAGAAACTTGTTACAAAACAAATATACTATACAATCTTTTCTTTAAATATTAACTCTAACCTATGTTTTGTTCATGAATTACATAGCAGCCAATACATAAGTCCAGCTGAAAATGATTCTGATAATGTATACAAAAAATTCTATACACGCTTTTACATGGATTTATTTTTTCGTCCCAGACACGAGCTGTATTCTCTCTTTCACATTCCAAGTCTATGGTGCTAATAAAGAAAACATCCTTGTGATGTTTCCACATACTGGAAATAAAGTCAAGATGTCAAGAGTTTGAGGGTAAACAAAACACTTGAAAGTTTTTTTTTTTAACATATAAATCTCAGTAAACCAGAGGAGGCTAAAGCCACTTACTGAGGGTTAAAAATAATTTCAACGTCTCATCTGGAAAACTCTTGAAAACCAACTAAAAACAAGTGTTTCATACTGGGCAGCTGACAAGCTAAGGTGTTTTTTTTTTGTTTTTTTTTTTTTTTTTTTTNCATTTAGAGTTCATAGGCAGATTTCAAACCAAACTCCTAAATACTTTGAACATTCAAGTAAGGTAAAACAACCCAAAGAATACTGTCCTCAAAACAGTCAGGGTGAAACAAATTCAGGCACTTTCTTAATTGGATATTTCTTTTAAAAGCTGCTAAACTCATTCTTTAAAAGCTGTGATTCTAATTACTTGTTTGGCAACGATGATGCAAGCAGTTGGACTGTTTGAAGTGTTCCTCTTGCAATGATTGCTTGAGTCCTTTCAGCCTTTTATAAAAGAACAGAAGTGTTTCAATCATGAAATGTGGTTAAGGTCTACAAAGGGTATGACTGAAGAGTCCGTTTAAACTGGTTCGAGCACTGAACGGGTACAGCTTCACGCCATTTCAAAATCACAGGCTAACTGGGTCACGGAGCTTGTGTTGATTCATAGGCAACGTAAAACAATGTCTTGTAAAAGCACACGTGATTGAGACCTTGAAAAGTGAATAAAGATATCCTCTGTCGTACAGACACATGCTACGGTGGCAACACTTCCGTCCCCAAAGGATCTCAGTACACGATTCATGAGATGCTTCAGCTTCTACACATAGGCGTATTGCATTAGAGAGACTTGGCAGTGAACCACTTCAAATAGTCTTTGTTCTCTGACTCATCTTTTTTGTTTTTTTTTTACTAAATAAATAATGATTTTCAAAATTGTACCAAAAATTCAGCATGTACGAAAAATGCCTGTGCAAAAATACATATTTTACTATGTACAATTGGTTAACAAAATATGTTTTCTCAAATAGGGATACTTCAGTACTTATTTGATACATAGGCTACAAGCTAAATTAAGATCCTCCTCTACTTTTCCACGCTATCTGACATCAATGGATGTTGACTGACAAATCAACACGTGTTGCCAAAAGTTCAAATATATCCCGTGAAGCCATCTCCATGAATCTCGCACCTTTAAACTCACCACAGACTGCTCCAATATCCCAACAAGATGGGTATTGCCTGATTTAAGACTCCATTTTGATAAAGGAATAGAGTGTACTGCCTTGCTACTGTAACAAATCCCTTCTCATCACAACCGAGTGTTACAGCGAGGTGTTAAAACTTTAACATCCAGAGCTTGAATAGTGGTTACACAAATGGAAGGACCCACAGAAGACAGGTGACGTGCAAGTTTACTCCAGTTAAGACGTACCATACCTGATTCCCTGCGCAGGAAAAATAAAACATTACAATTCACATCCGCCCACACGCAGTTATGGATTTCACGCAGCTCTATGGGTAACAAGAAGGTAAAGCTGTGGCAATAACACAGCTTGCACAGGTTTTCTTGGTATCCACAATGCACCATCACCGCTTCATAAGCAAAACTTCCCACCCTTTACTTGGAAACAAAAGTAGTTGGCAAGGCTGATAGCAGCTTTTGGCTAGCTTTGTGGACAAAGAAGCTGTGCCTGCGGAGAAAGTAGTTATTTAGTGCTGTTCACAGTTGGGGGTAGGTCTGCTCTGGCTATGATTTTTCACAAAGATTCAGAATATTAAACAGGTGTCCTCAAGACCAAGCTCTCTCTCTCTGACAAAAGATTCAATCGGATGGGCACGTCAGGTGTCCTTTTCACATTAAAAGCACAACCGTCTTCACCAAGTCTACAAAGACTCTTTGTAGTTCAGTGTAAAAAGCTCATAAGAAATCATAAAAAGGTAACACTTGCATAATTATTCTGGGTAATCAAAAGAATAGATCCGATCATCCCTATGGGCTCGTCTCAGGCTACTGCATGTAAGCCGAGGTCACTAAACATGTCACCAGAGAGTCACCGAATGACTGAAGTGAAACCACTAGGTGATCGTGTGTTGCTTTAAGGTGTTGCGAGTAACAGTTTGATCCTCCTGCTGCTCTCCTTGCAAGGCTTCTGAGATCAGGCGCTGGGGGTGTAATTAAGTTGGAAATTCCAGTAGTCCAGCAGAATCTGACATGAGAAAAATACTTGTACACACGCGCACATTCACACACTCATTCTTTAACAAACACGGAAGAGATGGGCTTTTTGTCTCCCCAGTTGCTCAGCATCATGTCGGCTTGTTGCGGCAGCCCTTAACCTGAACCCATGAGCTTTTAACCAAAAGAACAATGGCTGTTGCAACTGTTCGGCCTACCTCCAACAAGACAGGAAGACCTCTCAGATTAGTGGGACAGCACTTGCGTGAGGGATCATTGGCTCGCTCATTAGACCCCTGGCGTTCCACACTTGTCTCCATCCAGTGTCCCTGTCCATCCCACCCACACACCCACCCACACACCCACACATGGCTTTGGGAGAAATAGTAAGGACCACATCTACTTCACTGGGCAGCCCAGATCATCTCCACCCTGAGGATTGTGGGAAGCTGAGAGTAATGTGGGTCTGATTTTAGAAGGCCTCGTGCAGACCAGAGCAGCAAGCGGACCGCTCCGGACCATTCCCCGCCCGCCTGCCAGTTTCATACACTGAAGCCAGACACCGCTGTCAGGGACGAGCCTTTGGCTGGGGAAAGAAGAGGAAAAAACAATCTGTTAAAATGTCCGTTAAGTCAGTCTGTACAATACGTCCTGCAGTTTAAATATTAACAGCAGTTAGCAAAAGTAACTAATTATAGGTAGGCACGTGGGACATAGAATTTTTATCAGTGGAAGACGTTGATCTTAATAGACTACATGCTATAATTATATAGACAGACCAGGTACTAAAAGCTTTAAAATATCTGAGCACAAATGTACAGGAGCTCTGATCAGCATGTTTGCAGCCAATCAAGAGAAGAGAAGCACTACTGGCTAATACCAATCACAGGGCGTCAAGCTGCTTCAAAGATTTTTATTTTGTTTCTGATAAAGACTTCACTGTGATGTGTTTTTTTTTTACACATTAGTTGCTCATGAATACTGAACCTGGATAGTTGGCAGAAAGGTGTACGGTGAACACTGTTTTTATAACAACAGACAAAAGTAGATTGTTCACAGAATAAAGGCCATACATAGCATGTATAGCAAGGAACAAGTTTGTGGTATTTTCTCTGTGGGTGCTCTGCTATCTTCTACTACTCCAGTCCAACAGCTAGGACAAGCAAATACACTATCTGGGGCTTGAGTCCATTTTCAGTGTACGACAGGAAATGATCTTGCGATTCTTATATCACCTAATCCATTTATCTGCTAGTTCATTATAGAGGTCATTGAATATTAGCCTAAAATGATGGGTGGTCAATAGAGATAGGTAGCTGAAAGTCAGTCAGCATGAAAATGTGTCACTGGTAGAGGGCAAGGTAGAGGGCAAGCAGGGATAAATATCTACAGGTTACAGCATTGCTGCTTAATGGATTCCCAGTTTTGACAAAACAGAAATGTCTTCTTTGAAGATCTTTAAGGTGTTTTTAGCTAATTACTTTTATCATAAAGTAATGCACTGATTTTTTTATTATTATTATTCATTACTTAGTGTCTGGCAGTCAGAAAACTCAAAAAACGGCTAGCACATGTCATCTGACCAGTACTGCCAAATATTATTGCATCCAATTTACTATTTTTTATTGTATTTTTTTGTATCTAATTCAGTTATCTAAAACTGCAGAAAGCACATTTAAGTTAAGTTTAAGTTGCACATCTGAGAAGTCACCACCAGTGAAAACCTTGAATCTTGCATCAGATTCACTGATAAACTAATTTACTTACAAATGACAAAATCATCAGATGACAATCAAATACTAACACCTGTTCACCTGTTTAATCCTGATTTACCCTGTTTAACTGTCGCAAAATGTCAAAATGAAAGCTCATAGTGCAGCTAAAATACACAGCATAAGGAATATGTCAAAGCTAAGGAAATTTAAACATAAACACATCTCCTCCACGGTTATAAAATACATGCTGATGGGTACAGTACGAAACCAACCTGATGTAAATGGGAGTTGTTGGGTAGACCCGGCGTCCCTGGAATGCTCCGCCCATGCTTCCCATGGATGTTGTTAATGGCAGGAGACTTGGCCACTTTGGGTCTACCTGGTCCACCTGGTCCCCCACCTCCTCCTCCGAGGCCTCCTCCCCCACCTCCACTGTAAATGCCAGCGGAGGCAGAAGAGCTTTTGCGCTTCTTGGTCTCCAAGCGCCCGTCTGAGGAGTGGTGACTAAAGCTGGTGTGGTGGTCAGATGAGGATGAGGACTGATGGTGAACAAAGGGCCCCAGGGAAAGGGTTGAGTCACTGCTGTTCATTACCACACTCATACGCTTGATGGACTCTGCAGGGCTGCCCGAGGGAGGACCCCGTGCAGGTGGCCCAGAGGAGCCACCTGCTGAAGGCTCGGCCTTTAGACTAAGTGAATTGGTCCGCACAGTAGGGCCACAGTTAAGCCCCACGCTGTGAACTCCACTGTGAGAGGAGGATAATGACGACGAGGGTGACGGACCTAATGAGCCGTGGTGGTAGGTGCTCCCTGAGCTGCCGACAGTTGCACAGTTCTTCTTGTAAGGGGAGGAGGAGGAAGAAATGTTGGCATTCGAAGAGGAGGATTCAGAGGAGCTATGGGATGAAGACAAGAGGGAGCTGTTCTTCCTCTTCTTCCCCGAGCTGAAGCTGGTGCTGCTACTGTTACTGTTAGCTCCAGTGATTCCTCCGCTCGTGGAGTTGGGGATGACAGGAGTGGAGGAGGCAGAGATCTCCTTGGGCCTATAGGACGATGATGACTTGGTAGTGCTGGAGGAACGGGACTTAAGCGCCCGGCCTGAGGCTAAGGAAGGAGCTGAAGAAGAAGAGGATGAGGACAAGTGGGCTGAAGGCATCTGCGGCGACGAAGACACTTGTCTGGCCTGCGTGGTGCCATAGGCCGGGTGCTCAGCACCGCCCTGTGGGGAATTGCGGGCATTTAAGGTGGTCCCATAGGAGAGCACTGACTTGCCCTCATATGACTGGCTATAAGGAGTCTGGGACAAGGTGGCAGGGGGGCCCAGAAAGCCTGAAGAGGGAGTGCTACCATGGGAATTTGTGCTTGTCCTATGGGTAGGTGCAACGGAGGAGGAGTTCTCCAAGGCCAAGGGGATTTTCCTGCAATAAGAATGAATATCATCCAGTTTAGACAGTCTGATATTAAAATGTCTTTGTGCGAACATCACATCACTACTTCAGGAGGGGTTCTGAAAAAGCATTTCCATTATACATCCACTTGATATACTACTACAAGATACTTCACCTAATACAGACAGACTTACTTCCACATTTGAGAGTTGACATGCTTGTCCATCATTGTAGTTAGGGCACATCGCACTCTGTCCCATCGTCGCTCAAAGGAGTAACAGCCTCTCCCGAACAGTCGACTTCCAAAGGTACAGTACTGGGAAAAGAAGTGGAGCTCAGATGAGGAAAAAAAATCTACAGTCTTTGAATATTTATTTTCTGTATCAGAGAGAAAGGTTGTCTGTGGCTAACAACTGATCAAGTGCACTTACAGCTGCCGGTCGAGGGTGATAACCTGAATAGTGACAGTCCAGTTTGTCAGAGTTGTCCTCACGTTCCTCGTTCTCACCCTCATCACTGGAGGGTCTGGAAAAACCATCAGGGGTAGTTTGGGGATGGTGTAGTGACTCGTGGACTACTGCAGGGTCTCCGGAAGTACCACCTCCGTGACTGCTATTTAGTCTGACGTACAGATAAGAGTTTCAGGTAACTTTCCCCTTAATAATGTGAGCTAATTCAGAGACCCACACAGCATATGTGAAAAATGCTACACTGTAACCATGTTCCACTTCAGTGACAAATGCTAGCTGGTATGGTGTCACTACATGTAATAAAACTATGACAAAATTAAACTAGAAAGAATGTGTTTCTAAAATCAATGCAACTGGATTTTGAGTTTTCGTGAAGATGTTTTGCTAATCATCCAAGTGGCCTCTTTAGATTTCTAAATGACTGGTGGTGACTTTAGTTTTTTTGTGGGACATTTGTGGGTGGTGTGTCACTGAAACAGAATAATTATGCAGCAACACTCACCGTGGAAGAACAGGGCTGTGAAATTTGGGCTTTCCAAGTGTCAAAGGCTTAGTGGCATCTGGGGCAGGGCTGTTGCCATGAGCCACCTGGTGGGCGTCATGGCCAGCAGTGAGATGGGAGGAGGGGTGTGGGTCCCTGAGAGGGGGGGTTTGCTGGGAATGGGGTTGGTGGAGTTCTCGCTCCCTCTCCCGCTCCCTTGCTCTGTTCTTGTGCTCCGCCAGTAATGTGTCAAAGCGCTTCCTTCTCCCTGGCACCGCCCTCCGTTGGCTTAAGGAATGTGTCTGTTGGGACAATATGAGATAAATAAAATGTGATAATTGGATTCCAATTTGTCTATGACAGACACATCCCTGATGGATTATGTGCAACTTTGCGGCACCACTGGTCAAAATTTGTGTAACCGTGATTAGCTAAGCAAACAAAAGATGATTTCCAAAACTCATAACGTGAAAGAGGACACGTTCAATCACATTTGCATGGTCAGTACTTCACAACACCTCCCTTGTGTAGTGTAACAGTTGGTAAACAGTTTTTGCAGCCAGTTAAACATCTTTAAATTCACATTTGAGGGATTTCTGCCCTTTAGAGGTCTATTCAAATTTTCAATTATGTACAGATCAGGGGACTGAGAGGGCCATGAAACAGCTTCAGCTTCACATCTTGTGGTAATCTCGTGAGGATGTTGAGGTGTCATCAATTTGTTGTAGAAGCCATTATCTGTTCGTCTTGATCTTTTTATTTGCTTCTAGATTTTGCTGGTATTTAACTTAATCTAGTCCTCCTTTTCCACTATGCAACTGGTAAAAGGAGGAATAGATTAATACCACTGCTTCAATTGCTGGAGAGGTATTTTTTCCTTTACAATTTGTCATAAATACTTTTTAATTACATGAGAAAATTATGAAACCTCTTTGATATCTTCTTGTACTCCTCTCCTACTTTGTGGGGATGAACTAACTCAATTTCCAGAGTACAAGGCAGTACACAAAAAAGGAGACTGGCTTTTATCCTTTAACACGAATCGCTGCATATAACTGTAGAGCACTATCAACCCTGTGTTTAAATAATATACATTAGTGAGGTGCGCAAAGCAGGGTAGAGACTGGTTACCTTGCATGTTAGGGATCTTGTGCATGGTTTCCGAGCCGTCATATCCACAACGCCACAGTGGATATCTGGATTGAACTCACGTTCTGAAAGAATGAAGGAAAAGAACATTTCTTACATACATACACTGTTACCTGCTATCAAAGCTAAAGTAATAAACTGTGTTGTGTTGTGCAAAATATTAGCAGAACTAGCATTTTAGATGATGTAGGGAACCTTATGAGTTTATGTTTACTAGAAATTAATTAGTATAGCACCCATGGTGCATTCTCCAAATGCAATATGCTGCATTTAGAAACACCAACTGGTCAAGTAACAAGCTCAATTTAGCATTGCCATGTTTATATCCTAAAAGGTTCTGCAATAATTAATTCCCTGTTTGGAACTTTAACAGTTCAGCAAATTGGGTGGGGTGATGGATCCTTTGATGTTTTTTACGTGAGTGGTACTAACACCTTTGACCGCCACCTTTTGTGAACAAATATGAGAAACTGCCTCCTCATAACTGTAATGGAAACTAACATTTATGTTAAGTTCATCCAGCTCTTTTGTTTTAAACAGGGGAACGGATACATTAGTGCAAAATTGTGCAATCAGGCAATTACGTGATAATCGTGGCAAGCCTAGTGGTGAACATCACTAATACCCTCTGAAAACTTAGTCTAATGCTACCTTTAGTCAGTTATTTTGTCACCAACACAATAGATAACCGATAGCAAGTATCTTTCTTGGACTTAGGAAGTCTGCAGTAAACTATTTAACTATTTAAAGCGAAAACTATCCAGTATAAGACAGGATTGAAATATTTGTAATCTAAAGGTCGTTCACACAACATACCCAACATACAAAATATTGAAAGCACAAAACTGCAACCACAGTTCCCATCCCAGAGTTCCCCTCATTCAGCTGACCTGTCACTTTCTTGTTAAGGTGGCGTCTGCTACTGGTGCTGCTGCTGTCCTGCTTCTTGTCTGAGAGGACAGAGAGGTGGCCCTTGCCATTGGGAATCTGGCCAGGTGCCAGTAATGGAGGCTTTGGTACGGTGGAACAGTTAAGGCTTGGTTTATGGACTGATGAGGAGGTCGTGATGGCGGTAGTGTTGGAGCTCACAGTGGTGCTAGAGGAGGATGTAGAGGAGGATGAGGTGGTGGTGGGGGCAGATGAAGCCTGCACCGGCTTAGCTGACGAGTCCACCCTCAGATGGATCTTCTCCACCTTGACAGCCGGGGTGAGGCTGTAAGAGAAGGTTACAGAGATGAAGAGGGCAGCGAGGAGAAAGCTGAGAGTTAGAAACACTGAGGCAGTGAGAAGCGCATGGTAAGAGACAGATGTGGACGTCAGGATGGGGCTGTGAGGACAAAACATAAATCTAATATGATCATTTATCAAAGGCTTGAGTTAAAGAAATTTAAGAAAAAGATATTATTTTCCTCTTAAGCATAGCCCTAGGTTGTCCTTTTGACAGTAAATGACAATAAATGTAAATAAATAAGAAAACTAACATTAAAAGTTGGGAGAGTTCTGGGATGTAAGATAATATAACTACTGTATATGGGAATGTAGTATTTGGGCAAATCCAGTTTACGAATAAAAA
Organism: Chelon auratus; assembly: GCA_030220025.1. Lineage (NCBI taxonomy): Eukaryota > Metazoa > Chordata > Actinopteri > Mugiliformes > Mugilidae > Chelon > Chelon auratus. The sequence goes on along the minus strand of JASGAT010359723.1, from coordinate 3,941 downwards.
ATGTAAGATACTTCATCACAAGAGCAATAAAACCCATATTGTTTGTTGTAACATTCCCTACCCAGACCTAACAAATACAGTGCTACTAAAAGGACAGCTACTTCAGCAGAAACTGAAATATCTCTGACAATATCTCTACCCTCTTGAAGCTGTGTTTCACAGGAGAAATTATGCAATAATTACAGTCTATCGAAAACAGGGGTAGATGGGGCACGCCATATAAACTGTCAATCAACAATCAGGTCTCTCAGACTCTAAACTTGTTACTGGTTACTAAGACACAATCATGTAATATGACACGTGTGATACTTACATCTTGTCCGGCTGAATCCTGATAGGGGCAAAGGGGGGTCTTCGCTGAGTGCCTGGCAGCTTCTCTTTGGCTGGTTTGAGGAGTTTGGGATTGGAGGAGGAGGACGACAAAGCAGAGGATAAGTTGGAACCAGCAGTGGAAGGTCGGCTAAGGGTGCCTCCGCCTGCCACAGACGCCGAGCCCAGCCCAGGCCCAAGCCCACTGCCGCCACTCCGGTTCCTGCCTGACACAGGGAAGGGCGAGGTGGAGGCTGCCTTATTGGCTGAACTGTGTCTTCTCTCTGGAAAGAAAGCAGAAACGAGGGTGGCATTAAAACATAACAGCAAATATGATGTGGCAATGAGTCAAAAAAGACTCGATAAATGGGAACATAAAAATCTCCCTCTTACAGTGGTAAGCACGTTACCTCAACAACAAATATGCAGCATTTGTGATTCATGCCAACGCAGCCTGAAATAGAACAAGCCAACAGGTCAAGAGCTTTATTTCCTGACTGAGCTTCTTAAAACAGCTGCTGTGGAAACTGATAAAAGGCAGCATGACAGCAGAAAAGGTTAGGACGATGCTCAGTGGTGGATAGAAAGATAAAAATAGAAGAAGGACTTATCACATCACTAAGAGCTTGCATCCAAAACTAAATACCTTTAGTTCAAGTATACTGTGGTTTCCACAATGAACGCACACAAACAATCACATATGCTTTGGGTTTTCAAAAGAAGTTATCAACAATTGCTATTTGTAGCATTTAACAATGTACAACAAATGTACCACAACATTGAGTAATTTCACCACTACACACATTTCATATTCAGAAGTTCATGATTTGCAACAGACGAAAAAACAAAAGGAAAAAAAAAAAAGCCGGACAGCAACATCACGAAGGCATTTTGATTCATGAGTCACTTCAATTTGCAACAGCAGACAGAGTGGGCCCCTGGCTTCAGACAGACACACACACAATCCTGCTGCTCAGATAGTAGGTGGAGAATGACACACACCCACAGCGACACAATCGAGGTGTCTGCTGATGAGTTCAAGAGAAAGGGGCTACTGGACGTCTGACCTGACCCTTATGTTGTCAACACTTTCATGTCGTGAGCAAAACAGCAGAGAATGAGAGGCTGAAAAATGACAGCATTTATAATGTGAATGAGAAAGAAAAAGGACATACAACTGGGAGAACAAACATTTGTTGATAAAAAGCCTTAGAGCTGACAGATGAATATAGGGACGTGTGAGCGTGGTTAGCTAGCTTTTTACAGGGACAACCTCATGGTATAGCTGGGGAATAAACCGTAAGCCAAAACTCAATCTCAGCAGGTGATCTGCAAAGAGGCTTATAGCTGCAGAAACAGTGGAGGGAATACTAACACACATGCCTGCTCAATGATGCCACTCCCCATTTCCCTCAGCTGCGTTCCACAGGAAAACACACACACCTAACTGTTCAGCCTCCTCTAATTTCTCTTTTCACAAAGAATAAGGCTCTTAAGAGTGCTCTTTTCCCACCTAAGGGCCTCCCTATGCACACCCATTCACTACGCACTCCAGATATTTTCCCTCCCTCTCCTTAGTGGCTGAACAACCCAAAGGCCTTTCTTTCACTGCCATCCTCCCTCCCTCCCTCCCTCCCTCTTTCCCCTGCTGACTTGTCTTGTCCTGGTCACTGTCAACATCCCACCCTGCACACAAACTCACACCAGGAAACCACTGGTTGACACTAAGCGTTCTGTCCACAAAGTGTTTACACTCAGAGAAGAAAGCCAACACCAGCAGCAGTAGAAGAATTCACTAGACTCAGTGGTGTGTGGGGGGGGGGNCCCCCCCCACACACCACAAATAGGAGGAGCCTTAAAATCACGTGGTCAAACAGTTTGCTTAGCGGTGAGGGGAATCCCTGGCTGTAGGAGTGAGGGGGAGAAAAGAAAAAAGTGACCTTACTACTGTCTCCACAGACACCATGTTCAAGCTTGTCCTATCTTCTAAAATACCTGCAATAATAACCTTGACGGCAATAATAACTAATAAAGATACCATGGTTAGGTTTCTTGCTATTTGAGCTTAAGGTAAACGATCAAAAAGCAAGTCTATATGCATATGGATATGGCTGGCTCTGTGAGGAGAGAAGTCTTTCTCTGACAAATCCATAAATGAATGCATAAAACGGCAGACGAGCTGGAAGCTTCCCATTCTGTGGTGAGAGTCACCCCTGCTGGGATCAACCTCAGTCGAGAAGCGTAAACACCTAACGGGAGACAGATGGGCTCAAAGAATCACGCTAAAATCATATTGTGACTGTCTCAGTGGCGTTGAGATCATTGCCTTTGCCCTGTGTTAACACTACATGGGGTCTTCCCATTTTGACATAAAAGAGAGGAAAACATGGGGTAAAACACAGCAGGAGCACTCGTACTTCACATATGATAGCATGGCCACTGATTTTTTTCTTGGAACAGGTAAAACATTTGATAAACTGTTTAAAACGCTCACCAAGAAAATGTTCCTTTGGTTCCAACATGTCAAACGTGAGGATTTTGTGTTGTGTCCTATGTTTTAATCGCCATTAGATCTATTGGTTTAGAATGTTAATACATTATATTGGTACATACAATAAGTTTAGGAACAAAAAAATTCATCAGGAGAAAAAGGTTGGAATGTTGCAATAAACATCTTGATAACATTGTATAACCACCGCTCATAGTGGGCACTCCACAGATCAGATTTTGCACAGACTGCATCAATGTTACCACTTTGTTCAAGATGTACCAGACCATCTGCAGTGATGTCAGCACGGTTTATTTTACAAGCACCGTATTGCCCTCTGGTGTTTGTCTATATCTCATTTAAAATCCCCTGGCAGCTTTGCATCAGTCTATAATATTTAACAGTGCGGAAGGAGTCCATTCTTTCATTGTTGTGGACACTTGAAAGGACAGTTCTTCTAACCATGTACTGTTATATCTCCCTCTTGTGGCTGACCCTGATAACTGTAATAGATGTCACACTTCACAGAGAACAAACAGCACTGAAAAGGATTCTGACAGTTAGAAAAGCTAAATTCCTGCTACTATAAACCATTAGCTCTACTTAACAAGACACAGTAGATGTCACTCATATTATCTCAAAGAAAAATATTTAACAGTGAATTGACTGCTCACATCTTTCAGTGGCTGTGGGAATGACTGTAAACTTGCTGTGGATACTGTTAACAAGATGTGTACACATCCCTTGGAGCCTTGGAGCGGTGGTATGAAGTATAGAATGCTAGAGATGACGATACAAGCCAACGTATTCACGGTTCTTATTATGTTATTTTGTACGAAGCATGTCGGAGGATGTAGCTTTCTTTTTAGTGTCCACACTACAGGGACCTAGAAGCATTGTGGTCCTTACAACTCAATTCCTAAATAAACCTTCAGTGACGTGTGTGTGCCAATTTTGCCCTGAATCTTGACAAGGCCTGTTCCAGTGCCATCAGCAGTGCCCGTTCAAGACTATTTGTACGAGAGGAGGTTTGACCAGTTTTTCTATCTGAGGTTTACTCGCGTTTTCTGTCAGCTGAAATAATGCTTCCATGGAGAGTTAAAATCAGTGCACAAAAGATTCTAATTGTAGTTGCGTAATTACT
>JASGAT010359722.1:0-18772 GCA_030220025.1 Chelon auratus | reverse complement strand
AAAACCATTTTTTAAACCCTTAAATTCTGCTTATGAATGATATATTGTGGCACATGAAATAAAGTGCTTCCAAAAAGCACCTCATTATCCCTGTGCATCTGCTGGCTGCACCCGCTCGTTGTGCACCGAAACAGAACTTCATGCTGCAGTAACAGTAACGGTGTGCCCCAGATCATCGCTACATAAATAGCTGCACACCTGCCAGAATGCAGCTGTCGATCCAACCCAAGACGAGACATTAAGTGACGGGATAAGCCTACACTTTCAGCTCTACCGTTCTCTCAACTCTTTTCCTGCTCCCGCCGGAGAGCAGGAGGAGAGCAGCAGAGAGACGCAGAGAGGAGAGGCAGATTATGAGATAGGGCGAGGCAGGCAGAGAGAGAGAGAGAGGGAGGGAGGGAGGGAGGGAGGTGGTGAGAGACTGAGCCTGTGCCATTCTCTAGTCCCGTGTGTGGCCGCCAGCAAGTACCCAGCGCCACGCTAACGTCATGAGCACTGGCTACCATATGCTGGAGCCCCTCGGCAGAGCTATTCTCAGCCTTTACTTGATTTGGCCTTTTCCACACAAACGCACACCTTCTCTCTGCTTGTCTCTCTCTTTTCCTGGGAACACTGGGATCATGCAAGTGGAAAACTGGGCAGAGAAATGCTTGTTGGCTAACAGCAGCTTACGTAAGAGACTCTAGGTAGGGCAGATTTAGGTGCAAACAGCGCTACAGGAAAGTCTGAGGGCAGACCAGCAGATGGTCGGGGGAACAGCATGATATCAGTAGATTTGTCAGAAGCACGCTGGCTCACTTTTCCTAAGAAGCTGGTAAATCCCACTGACACCGAAAGGATCCCTTTGTCTCAAATAATTAGCGTCAAGTAAGTGGAGGTGCAGTGTGACCACGTGCGACAGCTTGATTAGAATTGTGTATCAGCTTCTACAAAATAAAACTGCAGTCTGTTTTTACTGTCAATGCAGCTGCATGCCATTGATTGAGCTGGGTGGAAATAAACACATCTGCGGCATATCTAAGAAGCCATGAAAAGGGATTCACATTTTTTAACTGCCACAGTCCTTTTTTCTCTTCTCGCATTTTTCTCTTCTCGTTTAAATATCCGTGACAGACTCGATTATGCACACACATCCTAAACTGTGCTATCGTACACCGCTCGCGCGCGCAATCGCACTTGCGCAGAGACGTTACAGCATATACCAAATATGTCCTCCTTTGAGCAGCACTGGGGCGAGCATCATTTGTTTCTCCTCCTTATGACACATTGATGCCGATAAATAGAAGAATGCGTTTATTGAATTGACAGTGTCTGTGGTGAATGAGCCCGCGGCTGGGAAAGCAGCATTTAAGGTCAGCTCAGAAAAGACATGCAGCACAAGTGTTGAGGGAACGGCTCGGAGTGTTTATCCCAGTAGGGCATCCAATGAATATGCATAGGTAAGATTGCTTTAATGTAATCCTTAACACACTCCCACAAGTGAAATGTTGACCTGAATGTGGGTTGAATCTTACTAGTTGAGTTCAAAGGCTTCCTTCTACTGCATTAATGCTCCTTACGTTAAAAAGTGGATGCTAACAGTGAGTGAGATTCAAAAATAAAGCAACATTGTAACACAAATCCAAACAAAACAACCAAGTGACAGCTTGTGCGTTCATTATTGGCTGGTAAATAGCCCTTAAGACGTGGTATATCGTAGATGCTTGTTGTTGAGCTCCAGGTAGAGAGAGAGAGACTCTTGCCAGTGCTGATGCACAATGTGACAGCGTGGCTGGGTGCTCGGATGACTCACGCTGCCGAGACTGGAGACGAACAGCCCAAAGCCGAACAGTGCGCTGTGGGAGTTGTAGCCCTAGTCTGAAGTTTCATGGACCACACACTTTATTACAACATTAGGACCAGCTTCCTAATATTGTGTAGGTCTCCCTTGTGTCTCCAAAAAAGTTGTGACTCATCAGAGAATGGACATGGTCCTTCTGAGGGTGTCCTGTGGTGTGGGGGCCTATGGGTTGAGGGGAGGAGCCTCTGTGGATCATCCCACAGATATTGGATCAGTTTGGGATCTAGTGAATTTGGAGGCCAGGTCAACACCTTGTGCTGTTTTTCATGTTTATTTGAGTTGTTCCTACTAACTATTTTTGTGTGTGTGCCTGTGTCAGCCTGCATCCTGCTGGGGATGGCTGCTGCCATCAAGGAGTGTCATTGCTATGGGGTGGGGGGGGCCTGGTCTGGTCTAGGTGGGTGGTACATGTCTAAGTAACATCCACATGATTGTCAGGTCCAAAAGTTTCCCAGCAGAACATTGTATTGACACAAGATGGTCGATGTTATGTTATCCAGTCAGTGCTTTTAATGTTGTGGCTGATCGGTGTAGATTGGATTCGTACCCATATGTAGTTATCTGAAATTATGTTGATATTCATGTGATAGATAATCTGGTCTGTCACAATTCACAGTTTAAGAAAATATGGCTCCAGCTTCACCTTCACAGTCCAACTCTGTTCTCTTTGTAGTCTGATAATGAGGCTGATTCATCCAATCTTTCCCATGGACAGTCAAGGCTCTAATAAAGTGTACTGTAGGCAGAATTAACTCCCTCTTTGCAATTAAGACTTCTGTCTGGCTCCAAAGATGAGAGAATGAGTAGCCAAGAAAGATGGCCTAAAACCACGACAATGATAAGCTATAATTACGTCCAGATAAATGGGGCAATTAAGAGTGTGTGATGTATACAGTGGGATTAAATGGGGTGTGAAAATGTGTCACCACTTACGTCTGCTCCATGGTCCAGGTTTATGAGAAGGAAAGAGAGCGACAGAGGGTTATATATGGAAGGAGAGTGCTATTATAGACACTGCTACTACTATAGAAGTAGTTAACTTATGTTACTTTTATTGTGTTACACTGAGTATATATAAGTTCACAAGTTTAAAGTGGCATGTAGAAATTAATATACTTTCAGACAGCTGGCTGGACACAAATTTAAGACAGTTCTCTAAAGGACATGTTTCCAAAATGTCAAGGATACATTGGAAAGTGGAGCGAGAGCAAAACTTTTAAAACTGACACTGACAATCTCCCCATGGAAGATGAGGAACATGCCGATAGAGATGAGCTGTCCACGGTCCAAATCTATTTCTGCTTCAGCTGCTGGCAAAACGCGACGGTAGCTAGAGGCGAGCAAGGAGCTTCCAGGCCTCCTCTGTATTCCACTCAGGCAACATCTTCGGCAGTTCTCTGCACAACGGGCACATTATGCCCACAGCTTACCTATCAATTCTATTCAAAGGATCGGAAGGGGAGCACCGTCTCTCTTCTGTGCCAGTACGAGTCTTGCAAGAAAAAAATAACTTTTCAACCGCCTTGTAATGCTGCAAATGATCTTCCCACAAGAGCACACTGCATATTACAGTGTACCTGTAGGCTGTGGGAAGCGCTCTGACTTAAACTGCAGGGAATACAACTTCATGAGAAGGAGATCTTTAGAAATATCCTTTTGACTACAGCTTCAGAACGGGCCTGGTGTATGAATTTAAAAAGAAAAAAACGACGGCCTGAAAAGAGACATCTCCAACAGGAGAGTATGAAAAGGAGGTCTCTTTCACCACCCACATACTAATGCTCCAAAACATTTAGTCTAGTAGACAGTGAAAGAGGGACTGCATTCTACGAGCTACTCATAAATCCATAAAGAAGTTATTTTCGGACTATTTTTATTTATTTATTTTTTAAATCGGACTCATAAATCCTTTGGAATTTAAAGGCTTAATTTACTCGTGTCTTCTTTGGCCAGATAGTGTATGTTCAATCAGAGTATGTCCTCTGGCTCAGAATGTCCACACGGACCATCTAGCCGACTCTTCATTATTACACACTGATTGAAGTTAGTATTAGAGACGAGAGCAGGCTGGAAATGCCTCGCAGGAAGCCGTACATGATGTACAGCAGGAAGGGCACCGTGCTATGACACGAATTGGCTGCACACAAGCGACATGAGCGGACGAAGGAGCGAGAGGTGCACCTACACGACGCGACAGAATTTGCACGTCAGGTTAAAGCAGAGGTGAGGACGTGGAGGTAAAGGGCGCAGGGAGGGGGGAGAGGGACGACGGGCGGAGCGCAGCGTAATACCGCAGTGAGCAGAGCAGGAGGGAGTTGGGCCGGGGTGGAGGGCTTATGTAACAGGTCCAGATGCGGCCTGTACCTTCACAGAGGATAAAGATTGGCAAGGGCACCGGGGATCAAAGGAGAGCTTTGAGTTCTTCTGTAAAAATACAGAGCGGGCCGCCAGTTCATGGACGGTGGAAGGAAATGGCAGCGGCTCATAGGCAGGACCGTGCTACCTCAGTCCACAGTTTACATTAGGAGCGTGCGGGTTAGGACGCACAGAGGGGCCGAGGAACAGCACCACCCGGTGACGGTGCAGGATTATATTCTAGCATATCCCGTGGCATGTTTGTATGATTTACTCATGGCCTCTGTTAATGTGGAATATGCTGCTATTCATTGATTCCTCTATTAATCTGTGGCTTTTTAATGTTGCAGTTGGGTGAGGTGGAATTTAAATGCTTCATATACTGTCGGCAGTTTTATTTACAGTGCATGTAGGACTGTGCAATGTGTTGGCATGATAGCCTCAGCGTTAAAAGTGGTAATCATAGCCGTTTTATTATTTAGTGATGTAAACATTGGCATGCGATAGAAATACTCAAGCTTAAGTACCTTGTAATTGCATTGCATTCCACTAGTGTACACATTACCTGGGTATTACATATGCATCACTACAGCAGGGAAAGTTTTTTTAGTTTTATTTTTCATGGGTCACAGTGCCCTTGCTGTCACACCTCATCTCTACCCCTGTGGAATAAATCAGCTTGGCTTTGGAATAAAAAGCCAAGCCACTTCTGAGATCACAGGGATTAACTCCATCAGATCCATAGTCCACACCCTGCGGGACTACAGGGACACGAAACACAGGGGCGTCATGGTGACAGCTCGGCTGGCATTTGGAGTTTGTATTCCACACCGCTACGACCCAAACTTGCAAAGTGTGGGCTAATTAATCAGCATTGATCTGTGCGGTTCGGTGAGCAACAGCGTGATCTCTGGGTTCTTAAAACTGCTCTGCATCCACAAATAAAGCGTTAAATAAACAAATGCACATTTGAAAAAGCCCACGAGTCTCTCGCTGTGCTGAAAACGCCTCCCCCTGGTATGCAATTATTGAATAAAATAACTCATGGACATTCCATGCATGTAAATTACTTGTGTGTTCAATTAGTGTGATATCCTTCATCCATCTTCTTCACCTCCTGACCATCAGCGGGACTGTTGCCTCCCGCTGGCTATAATTAGATGCTCCAACTGACGGTGTGTGTTTCTTAATTACGAAAATTGGAAGGTAGAACAGTGGTAATGGAGTAGTGATTTAAAAGTAGATTACCGGAGTAAATGTGAGGAAAATGGGAAAAAATAGCAAAAAGATTGTTTTGTGATACATTAGATATCTAAAAAAGGAGCGGCAGGTGTTAAAAAATAAAATAAAAAATGCTCTAAAGCTCGTCCCTATTTCACCTCTCGCTGTTCTAAGGTTTGCTCCAAAAGTGTCATGAGTGGATTAGAGCTCAACGCAGCGATGTGCATCCAGTTTATTTGACTGAAAAATAAAAAAGAGGTTGAGGGCTCAGTGAGAATACAGGCCGGCTCTGAACTGATCCTCAGCCGCTTGGCGTTTCTTCCCTTCACCACCTGACTGCCACGCCGGATTTCAGCCAGAGATTTCTGAAGCTTATTCGGGCTCGGGCAGGTTCAAATTTCTGTTTCAAAATCTCTCTCCTCAATTCTCTTTCGTTAGTTTTTTAACTCAATCCGAGCCCAGTTTCTTACTCCCTCACAGAAGCTCACTTCTCCTTTGCAGTGCTGCTTAATAGTCACCGGCACTAATGCGCTTTACTGCAGTAACAGCAGACAGTGCTCGCTCCTGTTGTTTCACTGTCTGTTACACGTATCTGCCCCGGTGGGTATTTGACTTGATGTACTGGAGACAGAAATTACTCCCTGTTCTGTTGATGTAGCAGCAAGAGTGACTGGATACGTCAAATTGCTTCTGATAATTCGAATCTTTCTCTCGTGATAGTTTCAGACAGTCCCCAAACTGTCACAGACGGCTGTAAAACAATAAAAAGGTACGAGGTTAGATAACCTCCTGCCACGGGCTGCAGCCAGGATGTTCCGGGGTAACAGTTTATAAGGTTTTTATATTACCATATGACATTTGTAGTAAAAACAGTGCTGGTAAAAGCTGAGATCTATTTGCATTTTGTAAAAACTCATTGTACCTTTCTTTACTGCATTAGCTCAGTCTTACATGCTCTTATTTCTCCAATGCCAAAGCAAAGTGAACTATGGATAAACAATATTTCAGTGGAACGGCAGGAGCATTACAATGCTGACTTAAATCTATAGGGTAAAGTCAGTGGAGACACAGCTATAATGAGCAAAAAATAAGCAGGTTCAGTCAATTAAAGTTGATGCAGCATGCAGGCGAACGCGTGATGAATGACAAAAAGCTCCAAATGTTAAACATCGTGCTGAATGTTAATGTAACGTGTTAATCTTTTCTTACTTCGGAATCAACTATGGAGAAAATTGAACAGGTTTTCGTCAAATTAAAGCCAGAACCGCTGCTCATTTTAGTAGGGTAGGGATGATGATGTATTAACGTACAAAGGATATGCATTTAATATGTCTACTAAAACAAACTGATGCTGTTCAAAGCATGCACAGGCGAACCGAAAGCAGCTGGCAAAGGCATCTGAACCAGCCTCCGCCTCAGTCAGCTGGCACTAATCTGCTTTTAAAGGCCTGATAGGTATCCAGACAGAAAATGCTCATTCGCGGCATTAACTCTGGAGAGCTGGAGCAGATCTGTTCCCCGCTGCAGCGAAAAAGTGCAGCTCTATGACAGCTGCTCTCATGCCCAACTCCACCTGTATTCAGCTAGGCTTTAATGTTCCTTTCAAAACAAAGAACAAGCCTCTCAATGAAGCTATGGCACCATTAGCCTGAAAGACGGCCACAGAGAAACGGAGATAATGGTATATGGAGTGAAACCGAGGGATGACCTAAAAGATCAGCATGTCCTCTCTGAGCTCCGTTATCAGATTTGTTTTCTCTCCACCGTCTGTCCCTGCCTTGTGTTTATGTTTATCTCCAGACCTCTTGCTACTCTGACGTGTTATTTCGTTGTTCTCTTAATTGTCATCTCAGTTTCACGGTTCTGTCTCAGTACTGTCACGTTGTGGAGGGTCAAAGGTTTCATGTGATGGTCCCGCCTGCTTGATGTTTGATCGTTATCTGGAGTCTATGTTCCCGGTTCCTGTCCCTGGACATTCATACTGACCAGTTTTCCTTTGTGATGTGCTAGATTGCCACTTCTTTCAGTGACTTGGCAGAACAGAATGGACTGGTACCATGAGTGTACCCTTACATGGACATGGACTATTAATAATATGAACTTTTTGGCCAAGCCAATGTCTTGCATTATTGAAATTGCTCTATTGAATTGGTAATTGTTATGTAATAAGCAATTAGGGGCTGGTATATTAGAGCCATTTTTGTATATTTGGTTTGATTATTATTATCATTTGAACTGGAGCATAACTGTTTAGATGAAGTTTACAATTTAATTTGACTGTTTTGATTATTCATAGTTGTGATGCCGCCTCCCAGGAAATGAGGACAAAGGGGAGAGTGGCACAGGTGTCTCAGATGAGACAGGGGAGAGCCATAATGTTTTTTGACCGCTTTCCGTTTTGTTTTTGTTCTTGTTTTTTTTTCTTATTGATAATGATTGTGGACACTGAGAATCAGACGCAAATAAAATGCCGTAAATAACTCAAAAGAGGCAGTGATTGTTTTACTTGGAGCGCGTCACGTCCACAGCGAACCCCTGAACAAAGAACGCTGTCTAGAAGCCGGTTGCCGGCTAAAATGCCGTCACACATAGTTTCTCAATAGCAAGTTTGCAAACTTCTGGCTTGCATACCTGGTAGTTGGGACAAGTCTGAAGTAAAGGCTCTGGAGGCCCGGAAGACACAGACAATTTGGGACAGCAAACTGCTGTACTTGGTGACTCACGGCGAAATGCCATCGGGGATACCTGGTTGTCTCAAGTCCACACAAGGTACATTCTGATGTGTCCTTGATAAAACGAGCAGGGCAAGAACCCTACTTGGTCAGACGCATAGTGAGAAACGCACCCTTACTCTTGTGTAAGGCTGTGTTCAAACTGATCTTCATTTGAAAGATACGATTTTGATTCATAAAATCCTCTGATCTATTTTACACGCCATTTCTTGTACATGCATTAGAAATCTTGCTGTGGTCTCGAGAGACTGGCTTCACGTGACAAATCTTGTGAGACTGCACAACGAGATTAGCCCAAGTGGGAGGGAGATCCAAAACGTGGTGTGAGAGCACCGTCAGGCCTAAAAGCCAATTGGATTTAAAAAATATGATCTCAAGAGCTGCACAAAAGCAACGCTATATGGGTGATGTGTCAACCAGAGGTCTCTGGAACCAATGGCAACATGAGTTTTGAAACTGTTTTTAATCTGAAATATCTCTAAATGAAACGGAATTGAGATGATTCAGGAAATCAGTAGCGACACCCAGCCAACACTCTTGTGTGCTCTGGTTCCTGATTCCCGCCGTCTCAATGGTCTGCTTCCTGCTCTCATTACACAAGAGTAGCACAGTAGCAGCTCTGTTCAAGTGGGGAAATAAACAGTTAACTAAAGACTGATTACTCTTTTAACTCAAATTGATGGTGCTCCGTGGTTTAGATATGAAATGATTAGGTAATTAATCAGTCCATCAACTACATATTAACTGCCACAATCTCATTAATTAAAAACATTCACCCTAAAGTCCCAGCTTCACAGTTTCGACCGTTTATTCTTTTTGGGAATTGTATGTTATAATAATGTTATAATTTAATAAAAGAGAGGACAGCAGCCATAGCAACAGAAACACCAGCTCCATAAGTGAAGATGTAACAGGCACACAGTCAGTTCTGAAATACAACAAAAATACTACTACACTCATCTGCTGGCAGAGGAATGGTTCAAATCCTCTCGACAGCAGTCAATTAACAAATTAGCAATTTACTGGTGAATTTCATTGTCTAAAATTCTTAGACCTTAGCTCCACTTTTTTATTGTTATTTTTACCCGGCTACACTGCCCCGTCTTACTACGCGCTGTGGAGTACTATTAAATGCTACTGATGGTGGTGAGTTGCAGCCTGTTTTTATACAGGCTATACATATCTGCATCACACAGTATGTAACACATGATCTGTGTGTTCTCAGCATATGTCATCAGGTCAAGAATATACATTTCATTGTTGCAAAGCATTACTTTCTACTGTGTTTTTATCAGCGACTAGTCGGTGTCGACCTGTCTTTCCTCAACTTATCAGTCGACTTTAAAAAATTGTGCCACCCCTAGAGTGCACTACATGCTAAACTCAGCTATTCATGTGTACGGACCTAAGCTGAACAAGGCTAACCTCTTAACTTACCTTCAGACGGTGTCCAGAAAGCTGAACAATAATGGTTATTTTTTTTTCACCAAAGAACTATAAATGGCCTTTTTCTTGCCAACATTTGACTTGTAAACAGAAGCTTCTTTTCCAGCGAGCCAACAAGCACAACAACGAAATCTGGAAAACAAAGCAGCTAAATGAAATGTACTCCAGAATAAATGTCTATTCCCCAAACTATTCCTCTGAGACATTGGCATGGGAAAACGTGCAGATGCTGCAGAAGGCCCTAACTTTGGTATGCAGTGTGACTATTATCCAACTTTACTATTCCAGGATTATTAACTAGCAAACACATCAAAGCAGAAGCAGAGGATGTTCCTGAAGGCAATTTAGACATTTTCGCTTGCCTGTGAATTCTAAAGCAAATCTTTTCTTTCTTGATTATTTCAGGTCATCCACACACATAGACTTGTACTAACAGCACTAATAATTTATAATGAAATATGCAAAAAAAAAGGGGGAAACAGAAATCTGACCTCAAAGTATTTGCAGCCCTTTGAGTCTGCACATTTGTGGTGCTGACTTTACAAAGCTGATGTCTTGCTTATTCACATGCATGACTCATATCTCTTTTTGAGAAGAAACCGCACCATCAAATCACCAGCCGACATGACGGATTAGACAGAGAGTATATTAAACAGCAGCAAGTAATTATCGCTGGCCTCACAGTATTCTTTGTTAATTGGCGTGCAGACTCCTGAAGAGGTGCAGTTAAAGGACTGAAAAGAGGTGGAGAGAAAAAGAACAGCACATGCTGTACAGTACTCACAGTTGGGAAGAGCGAGTGAAATGAGATGAGATGCACAGAAGGGTGTGAAACTGTGTGAGTGTAAAAGAAGGCGATAAGGTAAAGAAAGTATGCATGGTGTGTCTTTCTGCGCTCAGTTTGGCGGAAATAAAAACGCACTCTTACACAGGCACGCCGCGAACCCGTGCAGATGCTCGGACAGAAATAGCTCCGGAGGGGAGCGTGGAAGAAGGATACGAGTCCATCGAGGGCAGGGTGGATGTGGGAGCACTCCCTGCACTCAACTTTGTTTGGCTGTGGTAGACATTTTCTGAAATTTCTAATGTGTCCTGGCGGTTTTCTGCCTCGTCAAATATTCAGCATTTTTACCTGGGCTTCACAGCGGGAAAGGGCTGGAGATGTGTGCGTGCGCTCACTCACTGATTCACTGGAGAGGAGCTCTGTTCAGGGGCCTGAATTTCTTATATGTTAAGTGTTTATCCACAGCCTTGTAACCTCAGACCAAGGGGATTTATGAAAGCTGAAAAACTGGCATATAGTATGTCACTTAAATTACGTATACTTGGTTGGCTGTCCAGTATGACCTTGATATTCAGCTTGTGTGTCTGAATAGTCCTTTTGCTCAGTGAGGCATGGTACAGTTATACGCTGTGTTTTCATATCACAAAGTACTGAATATAAATCTGCACCAAAAAAAAAGGATAAAGTGTCGACTCACATTGAGAAAACAAAAAGAGCCTTAATGACAGTCGCTGAAGCCTGGGAGCAGAGAGCAGTGCTCTGAATACTGACTGTGTCATTCATGTCCTTGGACCAGTCTAGCAGCAGGGATGGCTGATAACAAGCTATGACTTTTTATTTAACTTTGCTATTTAGGCATGAGATTTGACATTGATGGTGCACTGTGTTGCTAAAATGTTTGGAGTTGAAAAATAGTGGCTAAAAGGAAACGGGACTAATAAAAATCCACAGTCATTGTGACCTGCCATTAATCACCATCGTATTGATAACCTCGCTATCAGACCATCAGCTGACAGTAAGGAGATGCCAGTGGGCCACCTGTCTTCCACTGAGTTATTAAGAGAAGGCAGCGGGAGTTTAACCTTCAGCTAAGTGTAATAAAGTTTGACAGCGCTAAGAAGACAGGTCTGCTCATTAAGCATCCGTGTGCCAGCTTGCAGTGGTCAGGGTCTCTCCTCTTGGCTCTCTCTTTCATCTCTTAGCTGCAGAAGCACAAAGCCCAGCGGTCTGCTCATTAGACAGGCTTATTTCGTTAGTTCAGCCCCACGTAACACACTGAGCTGGGCCCACGCCAAATAAACCCCCTCATTTGTGTTTGTTGCAAACAGGAAGCCGACCACTCTGACCAGTGGTCGGACCGATGTTTGGCAACGTTTGGACTCTTCAGATGACGGAGGCCTCCACTCGCGCTGGATGACATAAGCCGACAGTTACAGTGACAAAATGCTGCCAGCTGCTGAACCACTGAACTCTGTAAATTTTGAACGCCAACTCTGAAATGCACAACTGCAGTAATCTGCATAAAGACTGCTCACATTAAATTGGGCTGCACCGTCACTTTGTATATGAGCTGGTATGTATGGTGCATTAAGTGCATATTTTAGGTGATTATACACTCATATAAATATTCAACAGCACGGGCAACATCGATTACGGCTTTGTTCATCGTTTTCAAACCCTTGTTTGACCAACTCATTGTTTTGCTACCAGCATGTCTCTGTCCCTCATGGAAACTGGTCACATCACCTGATGTTTGCCACACATTAGGCAAACATGTGCAAATGTTTTCATCTCAATTAGAGACAAATGACGGAGTAAGCATTTTCATGTTTATTAGACGCTAATATTTTCCTGTTCAACCAGTTACACCACTCCTCTCAGTGTGATTGGAAGTTCCTTCTGATCAGGCCAGTCTGTTCTGACTGAGATTATTCTGATTATTAGCAGAATAGTACACCGATGAGGCATAACATTATGACCACCTTCCTAATATTGTGTCTTTGTGCCTCTAAAACAGTTGTGACTCATCAGCGAAGGGACATGGGCCTCCTGAGGGTGTCCTGTGGTGTGCATGGCAACAAGATGTTGTTAGTGGGGGCCTTTGGGTCCTATGGGTTGAGGGGAGGGGCCTCTGTGGATCATCCCACGGATACTTGATCAGTTTGGGATCTAGTGAATTTGGAGGCCAGTTGTTCATAAACTGTTTTTGATTGTGTGTCTGTGTCAGGCTGCATCCTGCTGGGGATGGCTGCTGCCATCAAGGAGTGTCATTGCTGGGTTGGTGGGTGGTACATGTCTAAGTAACATCCACACGAATGAATGCCAGGTCCAAAAGTATTGTCACAAGATGGTCAATGTTATTTACTTCTCCTGTCAGTGGTTGTAATGTTGTGGCAGATCAGTGTGGTGTCCATAAATATAACAACAGATTATGTCAAGAGACGGGTGATTCTACTGCTGCTGAAATCTGAGATCCGTTTTAATGTAACAGCGCCAAATATCCCACCGAAATCTAAAGCACAGGACTGAATCGGACATTTTTTTTAAAACACATACAGACAAACTGAAAGACACTAACTTATTATGCCCTCAGCTGCTGGTTGAGATTTGCTTACATAAGCAGTGTCACAGATACATTTTGAAAAAATATAAACTGATAAATGTGTCACGTGTGATTGCACCTGTGGCTTATAGACTGACTGTGGCTAACTGTAAAAGGAGGCTGTAAATAGAGTTGTAAAATCTGGCATGTCCTCAGCGACACTTCAGCACCATGGACAGCACTCCTCACTGCCCCCAATTAATCAACCCCTCAATCAATGCCCACTCCATCCCAGGGCGTTGGAGGTTAAAACTTAACAATTCATTAAACACAGATTCTGGGAACAGGAGCTGGTTTGACATTGTAAAACCCTGAGCTCCACCTTGGATTTCATTTAGAAAATGTGAATCATGTGGGCCTTGAAGGGGCGTAGAAAATGCTGTACTATTTCATATTTCTACATGAGCTCTCTGCGTGTCTTTAAAGCGGCGGCAGTAAACTCCCCACTAAAAAGACACTTACCTGACAGAGCTTGCATCCAGCCGCAGATCTTGTACACGGTGGAGGTGCTGAGGAGGAAGAAGAGGCTGAAGCAGCCGATGCAGGTGACGACCAGCATCATAGACATTCCGATGAAGAAGGAGGCGGCCTTGAACGCAGTGGAGGGGATAGCGGAGAACTCGGTGAAGCTACCTTGGCAGGCCAGCTCCCTGGAGATCCCGTCCCCGACGCAATAGTGGAAGAGGCCGAAGTAGCCGACCTGCGGCGTTTCCATGCCATCTCCGATCCAATAGGGCTGCGAGAAGATGGTCACGTTAACGATGCCGAACAGGATAGTGAAGATGGCCCACAGAAGTCCGATGACACGGGAGTTGCGGACGTAATTGGTCTGGTACAGTTTCGCAGCTTCTGCAGACGGTAGCATTGATGCGGCGGATCCAGGTATCATTTTATGCAATCCCGAAGACTAAATGAAGGCTGCGATCTGTCCGAGCACGAAGCGAGGACTGAACATTTAGCACACGAACGAGGCTTTCTACTTCTTCTTCTTCTTCTTCTTCTCTCTCTCTCTCTCTCTCTCTCTCGTTCGGTTAAACAGCAGGAAGAAACGGAGCTATGTCTGTGCAGCTGCAACACAGCAACATCTGTCAGATCAGCTCATGACGTCGCATCCTAAAAAGCAGGCGGTGAACCAAGTGATGGTCTGAAGCGGTGCGCCTCAACCCTGGACGCGACCGAGAACTCTGAGAACTCAACGATGCGCTGGAAGAGACGCTGTCCTCCTCACTTGTCTAGCCGTCAGACGAGCGCATCTCTCTGCCGCACTTTGCTCGGCGGTGCCCTTGGAAAACCTCCGCGTGCAAAAAAAGAAAAAAGAAATCTATTATTCACTCCGCTACAGCCCTCAACATGCGACGCGCACGTATCCTCGGCAGCAGCCCAAACAGAAACGGCAACAGCCTTCAGGCTCGCTCTGTCTCCACGGAGGGTCGCGTCCACCAACACACAGTAGGCCTGCACTTGCGAATCATAACCGCGATCACCATTCAGAAAATACGACGCCCCCCTCAGGATGGGCAAACGGGAATTTTATTCTTTATGACAGCGTCTCGGCTGCCAGTGATGCTGGGAGTCAGAGAGGGAGGGGAGGGGAGAGGAGGGGAGGGGCGCAGACGCAGAGGGAGCCCGCGATGCGCGTCTGTCCGCACAAACAGTGACACACACCTCCCGGATAAGGCTTGCGTCAACATCCAGTCCACTGACGAAACATGTAAAGACAGCGAGGCTCGAGAGGCAGCACAAACAAATCCCTCTTTGTGTGTTTGTTTCTAGCCGGATTAACAGTCTCCCCCATCATCATCATCATCATCATCATCTGTGCCAGAGTTACCTGCAGTGTTATAGGAGCAGCCGACAACGCTCAGCTTCATGAAGGGTGCTGCCTTGCTGCTAGGAGGTTATGTAACACTCGGGAAACTGCAAAAGACCACCCTGTAAAAATAAATAATGAAAAAAAAAAAAAAGGTTAAATACACAGCACAAGTTTCCCCATTAAATGACACAAGTGTTGCCTTCAGATGCGTTTTTCAAAGAAAACGCTTTGAGAAAGAGATTTGTTCCCATAAAAAAATACAGTGTGAAGCAAAATATTGAACACATAGCACTAATACTGATTCTTCTGCCTATTCTTGTTATAGCATAGCAACAGCAGTTTGGAAAGTCTATAAATCCTGGAACCAAACAGGCACCTACAAACACAATTTAGACAACAATAGGTCTGTTACACAACAGGCCCATAGCTGCCCTGCAATCAGAAGTCTGCAGTCATCAAAGATAAAGACATTTCATCATTGCAAATCACAGGAACTGTTGGTATACTGCAGTCCTGACCGGTTAGTTTGTTTTGTGTTAACACCTTAGTATCTGAATTAACCTGTTGTCACACCAAGGTCACACTGTTGTGTAACAGCTACTCCTGTGTTCTACAAGGCAAGACGAAAATGGTCTGGTCTAGGTGGGTGGTACGTGTATTTGACAGAAGATGGCCAGTGTTATTTACTTCTCTTGCCAGTGGTTTTAATGTTGTGGCTGATAGGTGTAGCTTATAGTCCACATAAGATTGACATTCTTGACAAAAACAGCCTCGATGTAATCCAGGTCCACACAAACAAACTCACACTATAGTTAAACTTTTCCACTTGCCGTCACACTCATGACTTTAAACTCTTAGCGTATGAACTAATAGACATCACTTACCAGCCTCTTACCAGGGCAACCACTACTATTCATAGTCCTAGTCAAAACTGCATTATCCTAATTCTTACTCTGGGGATTTACTGTTCATTGCTGTCTGTTCATCTGATTGTAGTCTATTCATCCGTGTCACTACACTCAAATATCAGTTTTCTGTATTTGGTTTATTTCTAAAAAAAATCACAAAGATGTTTCAACCTCCAGGTCAGGTGAACAGTGAATGATGAACAATAAGATTATCTGCCCATCTATCATATTAACTCTAACCCAGATATTTGTACAGATGCCAGAGACATTTAATATCATTTTAATCATTTTGATGGAGGAACGGTTTGAAACATATAAGATTAAAAGGTAATCTTTAGATCAGTCCAGGCTTTTTACTTAATCAGTTTGCGTGAGGAACGTTATTATAATTTTTGACATGTACACTTGATAGGTTTAGTTTCTCTGTGCCAGAGAGGTGCTGACTCTTTAGGTGATATTTTTGTGAATTACATTATACTGAGATGTGTTTTCTAGTATTCAGTCACTCTCACGTACTGCTGAACAGTTGGATTTACACAAATCATACATTATTGGGGTCATTGTGTTCATTATGGCACAGAGAAAACAAACAACTTCACCGCTGCTTGCTAGGAGTATCAAAGGGATCTTTGCATTACAGTGAAAAAAACATACTCCAGCTGTCTGAGACAGACAGAGCACCTTTTACTATATAACAGAAATTCAAGTGCAGGCCATCTGCTTGACAGGATGTTGAGAAGACCAGCCAATATTAAAAATGAAGCCAGGCCTTTATTAAAGTCATTATTTCATTGGCTCTCTGTGGGCCTGTGGGACCCGAGGCAGGTAATAACAGAAAATAATTGTTCTGAACGTAACTGCAAGATATTGCTATCGTAAAAGATATACAGACCACTGAAGGCATATGAAGAAGGACAAGCCCTTGTCACCCATAGAATTCCTGAGGAGTGATTTCTAATCTTTGTGATTTCTTACTTCTGACTAAATAAAAACTGGACAAAGAGGTGGAACATGAGTGAAGCTCAAGCCAGCAGGTGATGTCTGGCAGCTAGCGATCTGTGACAAGGGCCACCTGTCACTGAAGGTCCACCACCCCCTAAAAAATGCATAACTTTAAAGCTTATAATACATTATATCTAGAATATGTTTTTGTACCATGCTATAAACATTGGGCAATGTGGGGCATTTTGACATCCAACTATGGGGATTTCTGGAGGCAGCCTCAAGTGGCCATTAAGTTGTTGGCACTTGTGTCTTGGCATATTTTTTTTTTTAGCTCCAGAGGTTGCTGCTTCTCACATGTGTAGTGACAAAATTATAGTTTAGTGACTTAGTTTTTAATAGTTTGACAATAACTGTATATACGTGTGTGTATATGAAGTCTAATACTGGAAAACGTGTAGCATTTATAATTTTTAATCATTTAAGTTATGAAGTATGGTCTGATCTAATCATTCTGTGTATTGTATAAAACTCTAACTGATACTGATTTTGGTTCATCACGTTAGAGAAAGCGCAGGTGTACTAATGATGGCTCCGTTCCATTAGGTTTTCCAGTAAAGTTGTGAGAGTAAACAGAGTGTACAAAATTAGGACATCACACTGAGTGGAATGCAGCCATCATTATTCACAGCTTTGCCTTTCCTGGTGAGATAAGTTTGATAAATTAAGTGTTCTCTGCGGAAAAAAAGTCAAAACAAATCGCTTGGGTGTTAAAATTTATTAGTCTGCTGTGTTGTTTTCAGACCAGATATTAAGCTACCTTCTGGCAAAGTAGTGGCTTATGCGACAATGGAAATCCCTGCTCAGAAAAAGAGGCACATTATTTTCATAAATGTGCAGTCCAGTAAATATATATATATATATTTTTTTTTTTTCCTACACCTGAGCGGAAGAGTCTTCGAGGAACGTGATATGTCTACAAAAAATAGGTAAGTGCTGTCCAACCCGCACTGTGTTTCCATACAGAACTAGCTTAGCAAACTTGATGTTTATGCTAACGTGGCAATCCTGGCCAGTCTCATGTTCTAAAACCCCATTGCAAATATCTCTAATGGACAAATGTTGGCTCAGTGAGGAAAAGTTTGTTGTGTCCTAAATGTGGACCACGACTAGCAGGCTGTTCGTTACCGCAAATGTGGGGGCTAACAGGTAGCTGAACTAGCTACAACAGAAAAACTCACAGGTGCAAGTTAATTACCTGGCGTCATCAGTTCAAATGGGCCGTGTTCACAAGAAAAGTCCAAAAGCAAGCGCCTCTCTCCTGGTATTGACGAACTAGGAAAACAATATGTTCGGAAAGCTTGGAGTACATGAGGGAAAATGTTGATATTTCCAACCGCATTGCATTTCATACTTTACTATACCTGCTGCTTATTGGCTTGCTAGGTGCTAGCCTCGGCAGAATGTCAACTGTGAGTTGTTTCACCTGAAGACACCACTAATTCACAAGCTTTGGGTGTTCAGAAATGGCAGAGGTGATGGATATGTGATATATTTTAACTTTGTCACATGCAGCTGAGTCACATAGACTCATATACATGGTGCTATTCCCAGCATCACTGCATTTCCTACATTTATTAATGTAGTTTAAGTTACCTGGTCGTTAGCTAGTTAAATTGTTAGCCTTCCCTTAGCAAAAAGTAGTATACTTGAAGTTCATTTTATTAAGTATACTTGAGTATAAGTAGAGTACAGACCATGTACTTGTAGTGTACTAGAAAGTATACTAATTTAATACTTCTTCTGGAACGTTTTAAGTATAAGAATACTTTAAGTTTACTTATAAAAGTATACTTTAAGTATACTTTTATAAACCAATATGTGGACTAGAAGTATATACCTAGTACACTAGTAATATAATATAATTAGTAGTTGTGGTATACTTGAAAGTATACTTTTATAAACTTAAAAATGTTCCAATTTAGCCTGAAGAAGTATTAAATTAGTATACTTTCTAGTACACTGCAAATACATGGTTTGTAGTATACTTCCTATACGTATACTTATACTCAAGCATACTTAATAAAATGAACTTCAAGTATACTACCTCAATTTTAGTATAAAATAAG